>JBBPBX010011433.1:8604-50667 GCA_038048925.1 Garcialebias charrua | reverse complement strand
TTTTATTTAAGCTTTGACTGCTTATAGAGTTACTAACAGTCGTCAGATGTGCGCGGCTGAATAAAAGGGGCAGAAGATCAGAGCTGAGGGGGTGTTTGTCCTTTCATGGCCGTCAAAGTGCATTAAATCCCTGCTTCTGCTGCATTCTGCATTATTCAGACACGGACCCTGCTCTGACATGTCTGCTTTGGGATCTCACCTGTTTGGGTCATCGGCCGCGCGCGTCTGCTGAGTGCAGCGGCTGAACGTCCATTTGGGCGATGAATCGCTTCCTGGCAGTACAGTCCCATCTGAATCTTAACTGAACTTTTTTTGACCTCTTTCAAGGCCGGTCAGCTCGCTTCGTGGTCAAATGGCTGCGTGCGGCTGGTGAAGTATGGCAGGCCATGTTTCCATATAATTGACGCAATTAAAAGCTTGACACCAAAATGTCCTGCCCATCCAGCACATTATTATGGCCCAGCCCAAAATCGAATCGGGCCGGGCTTCGGGCCCGGGTTAAAAATGACAGCTCTAATCTGCAACCCTGACTTCAAAACAGTTTGGTTTAACTGAAAAATTCAAAACCTCCCCCTTTTTCTGTTAAAGGTCCACTGGCGTGATGTTTGAACTATTCATAAAATTGCTCAACATATATATGTTGTATCATTCAACTATGTTCGTTTGTACAAGCAAAATGATAAATCAATTTAATTTTGATTTAAAAGTGATTTTAAACTTTGCGTCGTGTTTATTCACGGGAAATCCGATTACACGCGAATGCAACATCTGTGACGTAGTATTAGGCAGAGGGCTCTGGTATACGCCTCTTGAAAGTCCCTTTTACATATTAATGGTGGACAATTTAAAACCCGACGAATTTAACAATCTAAGTGAAGATTTGAGCTATTTGTCTTCAGTTTGGGAAGCAGAAAATACTTTGGGTGATGGAACAAGAAACAACAGGATCTAATTTAAGTCTGCAGCTGTATGAGACTTACCGTTCAGGTGGAGCGAGGGGGGGGTCCGAGTGGTGCAGCTTTGTTTTGTCCATTCTTGACGAAGTATTTCATCTTTTGGGAAAGTGAAAAGGCTCACTTGTTCACTGATGATATTAGAACACCCAAATGTGACACAACGTAACAGCATTTTTCAAGTAAAAAAAAAAAGGCGATCTGGTCAATCCGGAGGGGTGTGGTCGTGAGATGGAGTGAGTCGCACTTGCCAGTGCTCCGGGTAAAATTTATTTTTTAGTACCACCAAGCCCTCTACAGGTAGTCCCCGACTTACGAGCGAGTTCCGTTACAACGAGGTGCTCGTAACACGGAAATCTCGTAATTTGGAACGGCCGCCACGTGTCTCGTAAGTCCGGAATTTCGCTCGTAAGTTGGAACGGTTTTGCTAGCGCGACTACAAACACTCGTTTTTCATCGAAAAACTGCTTATGAGTGCATAAAAATGATCGGAAACGTGTGTCCACATGTTTAGCTAACGAACTGTGGTGAAAAAACACAGAAAAACTCAGTATTTTTTGCGTTTTTTCCAAAAATTCGCCAGCTCGTAAGTCCGGAACCTCATAAGTTAGAGCGCTCGTAAGTCGGGGACTACCTGTATATATAATATTTTTTGCCTATTATCACGCACACAACTTCCATCAAGCATCTCTTTTGAAGATTTTGGATTAAGAATGTCTCAAAAGTCGACAAGATCGAAGAAGGACGCCGAGAAGGATGACGCTGGCCTAATAACCCTCGAGGCAATTACCTCGCTGCTCGAGGAGCACCGCGCGGCGCTGTAGGCTGAGTTTAAACAAACTTTTCACCAGCTGGATCTCAAACTGGACCAGACCCGGCTCGCGGTGGAGGAACACGGCCAGCGTGTGTCATCACTGGAACTTGTCACTAACGACCTGAGCCAGCGCATGTCGGAGGTGGAAAACACCTGCTCAACTCTCCAGGAGGAAAACACCAGACTAAGATCTAAACTGGCGGATTTAGAAAGTCGAAGCAGACGGCAGAATATTCGTGTGCTGGGTTTACCGGAGTCTATTGAGAGCGGACACTCCACAGACTTCTTCTCCAACCTGCTGTGTGACATCTACGGGCGTGACACGCTTCCTTCTCCACCCGAACTGGACCGGGCCCATCGAACCCTCGCTCCGAAACCCGCCTCGGACCAGCGGCCGCGCCCGGTTATCCTGCGAGTGCATCGGGTCCAGGTGAAGGAGCTCCTCATCAGGGAGGCTCGACGCAGAGGCAGGCTTGAATACCAGGGAAAACCGGTGCGGATCGTGGAAGATTACAGCCCAGAAGTCCTCAAACAGCGAGTGGAATATAAGGAAGTGATGGCTACGCTGTACTCTTTGGCTGTACTCTGCTCTGCTGTTTCCTGCTCGACTTCGCGTGACTTTACCTGATGGACACAGAAAATGGCTGGGCTCTGTGGAGGAGGCGCAGAAGTTCATCGACAACTTTCAGGCTTCACAGCGCAAGTAATATTTAAACTTTTCTTCTTACTGATGAGCAATGCGCTGTTCCCGCACTGGCTTTGATTATTACACTAAACTTTTCTTTACATGAGGTGAGGAACAGGGGCCTCATGTACAAAGACTTGCGTAGATTTCTTACTGAAAAGTCACGTACGGACAAATCCAGAAAAGTGTCCACGCACAAAAAAATCCAGAATTATCAAACTGTGCGTACACCTGAATCCACGCACATTCCTTATGTACAACACAATTGACGTGGAACTGAGCGCACGTGAGACACCTCCCCTGACACGCCTTCATTTACATATGTTAAACAGATGCAAATTACTTCCTGCATGTGTGAAGGACATGTTTGTTTGATCCCTGCGCGATCAGAAATGATTTCTAGATTCAGGAAAATAATGAATTCAATATAATATGAGTGAGGACAAACATCCTAAGTAAGAATAGTAATAAAATGTGTTCATCATGCAAAGAACGAGTGATTGTGTGTCGGTATGCGCACCCTGCTGTGGTGCGCGAACCGGCTCATTCATTCATTCTGTGTGGAAATATTAACTTTGCGCACGAGTTTATTACCATAATTACTGTAAACACAGAGGAACTTACTTGGATGTTTGCTAGAACATAGATCTTTGTTTATGTAGATGATGTGAAGAAACGAGTCTGTGCGTCTTGGTGGAGACATTTCATGACATGATTGATGTTGGAGTCTCCAGACGCAGCGCGCGCCCCGCAGCCGTGCGCAGTCTGTCTGTGAAGCTTTTACTCTCCTACAAGTTATATAAGGTGTACTTTCACGTGTCATTTTGGGGGAATCTACAATAAACGCAGACAATGAAACACCTCCAGCTGCCGTGTCGACACCGGTGAGGGTGCGCGCGCGCTCCAAAGCGCAGCAGTGCCAAACTGAAAAATGATTATTTCTGAAAACGGCTGATAAGCCATATCCTAGATCGGAAAATTATATCTGTTTCTAAATAAATGCTCTGCGTGTTACACTATTTATTATAACCTCCAGTAAGGCTGAATGAATCCGTTCCTGTTAAATTTATTTTTGGCACAACTTTGCGCGTGCTTTATTTCACTGCGTCATGTGGATGTAATACTTGTTAATCGTGTGTTTGGAGGGAATATTAATCATTTTCACATCATGAACAGTTAATAATAATAATAATAATAATAATAATAATTATGAATTCAATTTATAACGCACTTTTCATTAATGGAAATCTCAAAGTGCTACAAGGTGCAACATATTTGAATGTCAATAAGACAAATAATAAAACAATTAAAATCAACAACAGTATCAACTAAGATCAAAAGTAGAATCATGAGGAGTAAAGTATGCTCGGTTGAAAAGAAAGGTCTTCAAGCCGCTCTTAAAGTCAACCACAGATTGTGGGGCTTCAGTTTCACAGCGGCACCTGTAAGTGTCGCCAAAGGAAATATAACCACAGAAACGTGCGTACGCAAGCAGGGGAGCATCCGTGAATTTGTACGTGGAAGCGCAGATATTCCCGTTCATATCAGATTTGATACATACGCCACTTTGCGTGGAAAGTGACGTGCGCAATGTTTTTGTGCGCACGCATGGTTGATACATGAGGACCCAGATGAGCAGGACTCTGCCCATACTCTAATTATCTGAGACTTTTTTTAGTTGCGGCTTTTTTTGAACTATTAACATTTTTGAAATGAAACATTTTTCCTTTTCTCGTTTACCTGTTGACTATTTTGAGCTGAATCTTGGGTTAGTCCTGGATTGATTGATAATTAATTTGAGATTGGGATTAATTTAACTTTACGTTTGTATATGTGTGCGTGATTACCGGTACACATTTATGTGTATACATTTTTTGGCCTTGCATACTTTAAACTAGTTTGTGAGGTGCTTATAAAATTTTTTTTTTTTTTTTTTTTTTTTAGGCATTAGGTATTTAGGCACATAAATAATTGAAGTAGGCCTATCCATGTATAAAAATGGGTGAAATATATAATGTTTTTAATATATTATTTTGAACTATTAACATTTTTCCTCTTCTTGTTTACCTGTTGACTATCTTGAATTGAATCTTGAATTGGTCTTGGACTGATTGAAGATTTAATTTAGGATTAGGATTAATTTAACTTTGTTTATATGTGTATGCGTGATCACACATCTATGTGTACATTTTTGGCCTTGCATGAGGTGCTTATACATTTTTTTTTCCTCTGATGATACTGGAGCACTAGTTTAAAAGTTAGACAGGAGACTTATTTTTAATTTCTATGGAGCTTGCTGCTTCTGTCTGTTGCAGCTGTCCAGGGTGGGAAAGGGAGGGGGGTGGGGGGTCCATCACTGCCATTAATTTATATTTTCTTTCACTTTGCCAAGAACTGCACAGCCATCAACACATTAGACTGTATTACCTACCTTTCTTATACAAATTATTAGTAATATGAGTGGTCAGTTGGTGTTGTCAAGCTGGAACGTCAAAGGTTTGAACCACCCCGTCAAGAGAAGGAAGGTGCTCTCTCATTTAAAACAGTTAAATACAGGCATTGCTTTCCTGCAGGAGACTCACATTAGAAGTGACGATAGCAAACGATTACTGCAAACATGGCACGGGCAGAGTTTCCATTCCTCATTTCGAGCAAAGGCTCGGGGCGTCTCGATCCTCATCTGCAAGTGCTGCAAGGATCTTGTTGCGAGTTCGTAAATTTGAACATATTACGCCCATTCTTCATAACCTTCATTGGCTTCCTGTCGCCTACAGAATTCAGTACAAAACTGCTCTCATTACACATCAATGCTTACATGGAACTTCACCAGATTATCTGAAGGATATTCTTATTCCACACTCATCCACCCGGTCGCTGCGGTCACAGAACAGTAATCTCCTTCACATTCCGAGAACCAAATTAAGGACCATGGGAGACCGGGCTTTCAGTGTGGCTGCCCCCCGCCTGTGGAACTCTCTTCCTGACTGTCTGAGGGTCCCACAGTCTGTGGTTGACTTTAAGAGCGGCTTGAAGACCTTTCTTTTCAACCGAGCATACTCTGCCTCCTCATGATTCTACTTTTGATCTTAGTTGATACTGTTATTGATTTTACTTGTTCTATTACTTGTTTTATTGACATTTAATTTCTGTTGCACCGTGTAGCACTTTGAGATTTTCATTAATGAAAAGTGCGTTATAAATTGAATTCATTATTATTATTATTATTATCAGTCAAGACATTTCATTTGAACCTTTTCAAGTTAACTCAGATAAATATGGTCGTTTTGTGATTGTTTCCGGTAAATTGTACAACACACCAGTAGTGCTAGTTAACGTTTATGCCCCAAATACGGATGATGTTGGTTTCTTTGAGAAATTATTCTCACTGCTCCCGGACCTAAACACATACTCATTGATACTCAGTGGTGACTTGAATTGCTGGTTGGACCCAGTTTTGGACAGATCCTCTACAAACCCTGCCACAGCCAGCAGGTCGTCCCACACTATTCGTGCCTTTCTATCTAAGTATGGCCTGTGCGATGTATGGCGTTTTTTACACCCAGCTGAGAGAGAATATTCTTTTTTTTCTCATGTTCATCATTCATACTCGAGGATCGATTACTTTTTCATGGACAACAAACTTCTTCCCTCTGTCCGTGGCTGTGACTACCACAGTATTGTCATCTCAGACCATGCACCTGTCACTCTGTCTTTGTCCCTCCCTGACATTCCTATAAGGAGTAGACAGTGGAGATTCAATTCAACGTTACTGTTAAACAATGATTTTGTTACATTTATAGAAAAAGAAATAACCTTCTTTCTATCCATAAACAGAACTCCTGGGATCCCACTGTCAACAGTTTGGGATACCCTTAAGGCCTATCTTAGGGGACAAATCATTTCATATACCGCCCGGCTGAGGCAAAAATCTCAAAAAGAAAGAACTGATTTAGCCCAGCAGATAAAAGAAATTGATCAACAATACGCTCAAAACAAATGCCCTAATCTGTACAAAAAAAAGTAGAACTCAAAACTAAGTTTGATTTATTGTCTACATACTCAATAGAACAATCACTTTTGAAAAGTAAATCATCATTTTACATACATGGAGAAAAGTCAGGAAAACTACTGGCAAATCAGTTGAAGGGTGCCATGGCTAAACAAATCATCCCTAAGATCCAATTAGAGAACGGCACCACAACTCTAGATCATTTACAAATTAACAGAGCATTTAAGGACTTTTATTCCCATTTATATACTTCAGAATCCCAAACCAACAAGAATTTATCTTCTCAGTTTTTCGAAAAGACCAACATGCCAAAACTCACACCCAACCTGAAAGATGCACTGGAGATCCCAATATCCCTGACAGAAATTGTGTCAGCTGTATCGGTAATGCAGTCTGGCAAATGTCCGGGTCCTGACGGCTTCCCTGCTGAATTTTTTAAGAAATTTTCTTCATTACTTTCCCCACTCCTACACTCGGTTCTCTTAGAGTCATTTGACCAAGGATCCCTTCCGAAATCTTTTTTAGAGGCCTGCATTACCCTCATTGCAAAGAAAGGAAAAGACCCAACTCACTGTTCCTCTTATCGACCAATCTCCCTTTTAAATACAGACGCCAAAATTTTAGCCAAAGTTCTTGCTCAAAGGTTGGAAAAGATCCTTCCTTTCATCATATCAAAAGACCAGACTGGATTCATTAAAGGCAGGCACTCCTTTTTTAATGTCAGACGCCTTTTGGACATTATTTATTCTCCTTCGGATACTGTTCCTGAGTGTGTTATTTCCCTTGATGCGGAGAAAGCATTTGATCGGGTTGAATGGGACTACTTGTTTAATGTTCTTGACAAATTTGGTTTTGGCCCCAATTTCATTACATGGGTGCAATTAATTTATTCACATCCCACCGCAACCATTCGTACCAACTCTCAGATATCAAAACCCTTCAGTCTACATCGAGGAACTCGCCAGGGATGCCCACTGAGCCCTCTGCTCTTTGACCTGGCAATTGAACCTCTTGCCACTGCTTTGCGGTCCTGTGACACAATTTCAGGAATCTGGAGAGGCGATATGGAGCACAAGGTCTCCCTTTATGCTGATGACCTTTTACTTTTCATTTCTCATCCGACTGACACGCTGCCCTCCGTTTTATCATTACTTGAGGAATTTGGAATAAACTCTGGTTACAAATTAAACCTGAGTAAAAGTGTAATTTTCCCTGTCAATACCCTGGCGCAGACTCTTGACTTTGGTAAATGGCCTCTTAAAATTGAGAAGACAAAATTCTCTTACCTGGGTGTTACAGTTACGAGGAGGTATAAAGATTTATATCAAGAAAACTTTGTCTCTCTGTTGAATCAGACAAAGCAGGCATTATCCCGATGGTCACCGCTTTCCATTTCCCTCACAGGCCGTATTAACTCAGTCAAGATGGTCACTTTACCTAAGTTTTTATATCTTTTTCAAAATATTCCTGTTTTTATCCCTGGTTCATTCTTTGTTCAGTTAGATTCCATCATTTCATCATATCTGTGGCAAGGAAAACGTCCACGCTTAAATAAGACACATCTCCAAAAAACTAAGGCCGCAGGCGGTCTTGCCCTTCCAAATTTCCGCTTTTATTATTGGGCAGCAAACTTGCACTGTCTAGCATTCTGGTCATTCTATTACAACAGGCCTGACAGCCCTGACTGGGTAGAGATGGAGTCACAGTGTTCTGGGAAATGGTCCTCCGTGGCTTTCTTGGGATCCTCACTCCCGCTTCCACCACTTACAACTGTTATAAATCCAGTTATAAAACACTCACTAAAAATCTGGGCACAATTTCGTAAATGTTTCAATTTCTCTAGTTTCTCTCTCTATAGCCCTATCATGTCTAACCAACTTTTCAAACCCTCATCTCAGGACTCTGTTTTTAAAGAATGGCAAAGAAGGGGTATAGTACGCTTCAATGACTTGTTTCTCAATAACACTTTAGCTTCATTTCAACAACTATGTGAAAAATTTAGTCTTCCCCAGTCCAATTTTTTTAGGTATCTCCAAATACGGCACTTTATTACTCTTCATTTGTCCAGCCTCTCCATTTCAACTGATAGCAGTATTGTTGACACTATTCTTTCTCTAGACCCAAATAAAAAACAGTCCATTTCATTCATTTACAGTAAACTATTGGATTTGAAGCGTGCTTCCTCAGATAAAATCAAAGCTGCTTGGGAAGAGGATCTCGGCTCCTCTATTTCAGAGGACTCTTGGACCTCCATACTCAAACTGGTGAGCTCCAGTTCTCTCTGTGCTAGACATTGTCTAATACAATTTAAAGTGGTGCACAGAGCTCACATCTCTAAACTGAAATTGTCCTCTATGTATCCTGATGTCAGCCCATACTGTGTGAGATGCAAACATGCTGAAGCCTCTCTCTCCCATATGTTTTGGTTTTGCCCATCTCTGAACAAATATTGGCGGGAAATCTTTCAGACTTTATCACATGTACTAGATACACGCCTGAACCCTGACCCACTGATTGCTCTGTTTGGTCTTGTAGAGGGCATGACAAACCTAAATAAAAACCAACAACATGTAATATCGTTCACCTCTCTCCTGGCCAGACGAGCTATTTTGCTTAGGTGGAAAGAACCGTTTCCACCCACTCACGCTCAGTGGTTGGCTGACATCATGTCCTGTTTAAAGCTGGAGAAAATCAGATTCACACTCCAACAGAAAGAGGGTAAATTTGAGAATGTCTGGGGACCTTTCCTGAATCTGTTCCAGTCTCTTTGACAACACAACTCATTCAGGTTAATGCAGTCTCTTGGCTATTTTACCTTTTATTTATTTTTTTCCCTTTTCTTTTGGCAGTGATTGGGTAGGGATTATTTTCTACATGTTGTAACTTAGATTGATTGTTGTGTTTTTTGTTGTTGTTGTTGTTGTTTTTGTTTGTTGTTGTTGTTGTCTGAAGAAAAAAAAAAGAAAAATTCAATAAAAAAGATCTTGAATTTGAAAAAAAAAGGCGATCTGCAGACAGACGCAGTCTGACAAGCCTAATACTACGTCACAGATGTTGCATTTGCGTGTTATCTGATTTTCCGTGAATAAACATGGCACCAAGATTAAAATCACTTTAAAATCAAAATTAAATTGATTTATCATTTTGCTTGTACAAACGAACATAGTTGAATGATACAACATATACTGTAAATGTTGCGCAATTTTATGAATAGTTCAAACATCATGTCAGTGGACATTTAAGGAACGTTATTCTGTAATTAGAAACAGTTTTTCCAGACGCTTTGCTGCTGAGAGATTCAACTTCACTAAAATATTATTTTTATTCCCACTCCTCCACCTGACCTGCTGCCAATCGAACCAATTAGTTACAAAACGCTCCTCCAGCTGTTTCGTACCCATACCACTTACTTTTACAGCTTTCTGGAGATGTGTTGTGAACTGTTAGATTACCCTTTTTTAATAGTAAAATTTCTCACTATGTTTCATTGTAAATAAAATATGGGTTTAAATTATTGCATCTGGTTTTTATTTGCATTTTAAACAATGAGTAAACCTTTAGCGAGCTGGTTTTACTGTGAACACTTGCTTTATTGGGACCATGTGTCCCAGTTGTGTTGTTGTGTTGTTTTATACACGGCAGCTCGGCGAGCCAGAACCGTGGCGCTGGACGTTTGAGACGTAATTAGCTCTCAGGGTGTGTGAACGTGTGCACACAGAGGAGGTAGAGCAGGTGACTTTAAACTTGTGGAAACTGAGCTGCTGGCATTGTTATTTTGAGCCCCAGCGCCCTTTGCTCCTAACCTTTTATTTATTTGGAGAACACTTCTGCTGAGCGAGCAGACTTTGTCTCTGCACTGACCTGCTTCCAGTGTTTACCTGCAACGACTACTGCTGAAAACAGCCAGGAGTCTGCTGAAAGATTGGCATCATTGCTCCTCTAACCTCCTTTACTTTGTTCAGACCTCGGGCTCTGTCCACCACTCGCTCTCCATCTGTTTCCATCTGTTGTTAGGAAATTAGTTTTCAGTTTTCTTCTAATAAAAGATTAATTAAACTGCATGGGCAGTCTATGAACGAATTAATGCTTTAAATAAATGTGCTGTAAAAAGACCATTTACGGTACCTTCTTCAAGTTCAAAATACAGAAAACTCAACATGTAACTAAAGACAATAGTTTGATTGTAATGATGTAACTCTGCTAATACTGGAATGACAGCAAACAAAAACTAAAGAAATTGAATTTCCTGCAGAAATGCAGTGTGAATGCTTACTGTTGAAAAACAGCTGAAATTAGCTTAAAAATGCTGAAATGTAGCTGAAATTAAAGAAACAAACCTAAATTAGCAGAAGAAAGCAGGAAGAACACATATTTGCTGTATTAGATCTAAACAAGCTGAATGAGCACAAAAATTGGGGGACCAGATAAAAAAAATCTAAAATTAGCACAAAAAAACAAGTAAGTAGTAGCCAAAAAGGCATAAGTAAGCTTAATCTACAAGAAGGAAATGGAAAAAGTTGAAATGAGCTATAAAAATGTGGAAATAGATGAAAAATCAAAAAATTGCATAAAACAGCTAAATAGTGGCTGAAGTAGCAGAAAAACCTCAAACTACAAGAAAGATGCTGAAAGGGGCATAAAGCTGAAAATAGCAGAAAGATAAGATCAGATAATAAGATAGAACTTTATTGAACCCGCAGGAAATTAATTAGGCTGAAAGGTGCAGTGATTACCACGAAAAAACTTGCATTTATCTGAAAACAGCTAAAATTAGCTAAAACATCTAAAAAGGTAGCTGAAAAGGTAGCACAAATTTAATTAGCAAAAGAGAGCAGAAAGAACATGTTTGCCAACTCGGCTGGAAGAAGAAAAAA
This sequence comes from Garcialebias charrua, assembly GCA_038048925.1. Lineage (NCBI taxonomy): Eukaryota > Metazoa > Chordata > Actinopteri > Cyprinodontiformes > Rivulidae > Garcialebias > Garcialebias charrua. Next base: position 39,332 of record JBBPBX010011433.1, on the reverse strand, counting down.
TGAGTACAAAAAAGTGGAAATTGTCTGAAAAAGGCAGAAATCACCAACGACAACAAAACAGCAGAAATTTAGCTAAAGTTTTCAGAAAAAAGCTTCAATTACCAGAAGGAAATGGAGAGAGCACATTTTTGCTGAATTAGGTTGGAAACAGTTTAACTGAATGCAAAAAAAATGAGGAATTAGTTGAAAAGGCTTAAAGTAGCATAAAAGCAGCTTTACAGTGGCTGAAATTGTAGAAAAAGCTGAAACTTGCAGAAATCATCTGAAATTAGCATAACAAGCTGAAATTAACAGAAAGAACAGAAGAACAAAAATGTTGTAGTTGGCAGAAATAAATTTAAAGGAGAACAAAACAGCTGAAAAAAACTGTTGAAAGTAGCTGAAAAATAGTTTAAATTAGCAGAAGTAAGCTGAAAGAACTGAAGCAAAACAAAATGGGAACGGAGCAGTAAAATGTTGTAAACACATCTAAAGATTAGAAAGATGGAAAATAAGCTCAATTAATTTTCTATGAGGGAAAAAAAATGTCATAAAAGGCTAAATATTTCAAAAAGCTAAAGTCGCACCAATACCAAAAGTCACAGCAGGATTGTCCCGAAAGAGCCAAACGTTTTGATTCGTGATTTGTTGAAATAGCTGAAAACTGCGGGATGAGAAAGATTTAGAAAAATGCACAGAAGAAAAATACATCACAATAGAGTGAATGCTTCATCAACATTCAGAGAACAACTGAAACTAAATGTAAAAGTAAGAAACCAACAACTTGAATACTGAGGTTACTGGTTTGGTACTGGTCTGCTTCTGAGTCCTAAACTTGACGACCTCCTGGGGCCCCCGGTGGCTCCAGCTGTGAGAATTGGACCAATCTATTTGTGGCTCTTCAATAAATCAATCAGACGGTGAATTAAGGCCTGCAGCGTTGAGATGATCCAGATAAAACGTTTGAAGGACCTCCAACTGTCCTCACCTGTTCCTCACCCTCAAACAGGAAACTGTGGGCAGGTCAGCAGGACTGTTACGTTAATGTCTCTGTTTGAATTTTCTGTTTTATGTTGTAGAGCGTTTAATTACGACAGTATCTGAAGAGATCGTTGTTTTTATTGATCGTTGTTTTTATTGATCGTTGTTTTTATTGATCGTTGTTTTTATTGGTCGTCTTTAAATCAGGTCGCAGTTACTTTAAATCTGGACTCTGAAAAAGTTAATCTGTGTCTTAAGATGTATTTTTTAAACGGATTACCCTGAACGCCAAACCCTCTCCACGTGAAATGGACTGACTGTATTTCTGCTTCAATTAATTAATTTGAGATTAGCAGAGTATTGTTGTGGTTCTGGTTCCGTTCTGGACTTTGTTCTGTCGTCGGCTGCGTCTCTTCAGCCGACTGAACCTTCCTACCAGACCTATTTTTTCTGGGGTGAAGATCATTCTTCAGAATTTTATGGAGCTCCTTGAACTGAAAGAGAATTGAGATGTTGGGGAGAGAGACAAAACAGCTTTAGTTACTTTGCTGAAAATTCAAATGTGTTTCTATTGACCAACAAACTAAAATTGCTGCTTGTAATGAAAGCTGTTTTTGTATTGAGCTCTGTGGAGAAGTTATGAACAAATAAACAAGTAACATCTTACCAGATCGCTCTTTGAATGACCTCAAATTGGACAAAGAGTTTAGAGGACGAGTCTCCCCCAACTTTGAAGTGATTTATGCCGATGGAGGCTGCTGAAGGTAACAGTCCTCCTGATCTGTGTGTAGTCTTTCAGAAGGTTACTCAGCTCCCAGAGGAATCCCAGAGGAATCCCATGTTCAGCAGCCTCAACTGGTATGAACACAGTCCATACGTGGTCCACTCACTATCACAGATACTGTTTGTTTCTGAAAGCAGGGACAAACTAAACAAAAGGTGGCATCCATAACTGAAGAGATTTCATACAAACTAATGCAACATTCTTTCACAACTGAATGTTCCTTTTGAGAAAGGTGCTAACCTAAACATGGCTAAGATTGATGTGCTAACAGCTCGCCTGAGCAAGGCTAAAATTGATGTGCTAACAGCTAGCCTGAACAGGGCTAAGACATGCGCTAACAGCTAGCATGAACAGGGCCAAGATTGATCCACCAACAGCCTGAGCAGGGCTAAAGGCTGGTGCAAAGCTCCGCGCTCGAGCGAGTGCCGCGCCACGCGCGTGTGCTTGCGTGGGGGGTTCACAGCAGAGCTCAGCGTGAAGCAGCGTGTGGCTCCAACGTTTTCGCTCCAAATACTTGATGTCATTTGAGCAGAAGCAGGGCGGAGCGTTTAGCTACGGGACAAATTGAGGTCGCTGATTGGTCATTTGCTGACAGCCTACTGATTTGATTGACAGGTCGGGTCTGAGAAGAAAAGGCAGAGGGCTGTGCAGCTTTGTTCTGTGTTTATATGTTAATAAAAAAGTCCTAAAAATTAAAATTAAAACAGGGAGCGCTGGTCCTTCAACCCACACAGCAGACAAGCACACCAGGAAATGTTTAGAACCTGCGCATCCACGTTGGACATGAGTTTAGTTCACTCGTGACAAGTTCATTCATTCCTCCTCATCGGAGGAGGAAGTGAATGGTGACCGCTTCAAGCGATTACTTGACTTTAGGCAAAAAAACAAAAGAAAAGGCCCGATCAGCGATAAAGAAGAGGAATTTAATTCATTTGTGTGTCTTACAAAACAGTCCGCCACCAGGGCAGTTTATTGTGAAACACCGCGCAAGCGTGAGCGGTCGTAAAAAAAAAGCTTGGCGCGTTCGCGCGAACGTTCAAAGGGCTTGTGCAACGGTGCACGCACGGCGCACACACAGCAGGGCGCCGCGCTCGCGCCAGCGCAGAGCTCTGCCCCGGCCTTAAGATTCATCTGCTAACAGCTATCCTGAACAGGGCTAAGATTGATCCACTAACAGCTAGCCTGAGCAAGGCTAAGATTGATGTGCTAACAGCTAGTCTGAACAGGGCACATAGCTGTTAGTGACTAACAGCTAGCTTGATGTGCTAACAGCTAGCCTGAGCAAGGCTAAGATTGATATGCTAACAGCTAGCCTGAGCAGGGCTAAGATCAGCGGACTGCTGCCGTCTTCAAACAGCTTCAGTCCAAAGTTCAAAGCAATCGAGAGAACTCTGTTTTACAATTTTTACATCTTTGTTAGTTTTGCATTTACATGGTTGACTTTACAAATGTTTACAAGTGGGAGTAGCTAGCTGTAATACTGATGTAACGGTTTATAAATTTATGTTTATGAAGAGCAGCAGTTGGTCTTGTTCTTAATAAACCAGCAAACGGCTCCAAATTAAACTTTATTTCTCTAAACTGAGGTTGTTCAAAGAGTTATCTACAACAGGTGAAATATTAATTGTTTATTTCCTTTGTGGACGCCAAAAGCTCTGATCCATCCTTCTGTCTGTCGTCATCTCTGTGATGCGTCCTCCTCTCCGACGTGTGTTTGAAGCTCAGAAATAACCGCACAGAAGGAATGACTGATGTCTTTGTGTCTGCAGGAGTGGGTGTACACCCACGGGCAGCAGGTCCGGCACCAGCAGCACTGTTTGTCCGTCTCCACCACCTTCCCGGCCTCGCAGGTCCTGATGCTGCCCTGCAACATGGCGGATGGCAAACAGGTCTGAACACACACACACAATGACACACACACACACACACACACACACACAAAGACAGGTGGTGTCGTGCTGCAGGCGAGTCACTACCGTTTATCATATGACTGATAAATAAATCAAAATGTTAATTACTCTAAAGATAAATTTACCTAAAGACGATCTCTGTACACACTTCCACTCGTGACTCTGCGCACACACACAACACACACACACACAGTTGTCATTACCCATCCACTGGGCACCTTGACGGCGTCCCAGCAGCCCCTGCAGCAGAGAACGAGCTGACAACCAATAAATCACCTGAGAAAGACGGAGAGAAAGAGCCAGGGGAGGGAGAGATGAAGCAGGAAAAAGGAAGAGAAAGAGAGGAGTGGGGGAGTAAAGATAGGGAGAGTGGAGAAGAGGGGGGTTCTCATTACACCTCACCAACTGTTTACTGTACGAGGTCAGAGCTGCTCCTGTTCCTCAGATTCTCACGATCTGAAACGAATTCTGAGGAAACGAAACGTTGATGAGACGAGAACAAATGTTTTCCCACGGCGTGTGACTGAGTCGAAGTTTACCAAACAAAACCAGCTGAAACTGAGCGTCAAGCAGGTGGACAGCAGAGACAACGAGGCGAAGATCTCAAGAGGCACTCCCGTGAATTAAATATATTCATAAATGTTCAATTAGAAATAAATGTTAGTGTGAATGCTGAGTCAGTGTTTTTACCAACATCCTGGACTGACTGAGCTTTTTTAACCGTTCATACTTCAAAACTTTAGCTTCTATGGGAGATATGACTGTTTAACCTTTATACGTTTCAAACTATTTCAGTTTATTAGAAATATTTTACTCATGAAGTGCAATTCCTCCATGTTCACCGAAATTTGTAACAGAAAAGTTGCTCCATTTTTCATTCCTTATACTACTGCTAGCTTTTAGCTACTGTTTTGCACACTTTGGCTGTTTTGCTGATATTTGCTTTTGGCTACTGTTAGGCTAAGGTTAACTTTTGGCTACCATTTTGCACATTTTAGCTTTAGGCTGCTGTTTTGCTAAATTTTGCTTTTGGATACTGTTGGGCTATGGTTAACTTTTGGCTAATATTTTGCAGATTTTTGCTTTAAGCTGTTATTTTGCAGATTTTTGGTTTTGGCTACTGTTGGGCTAATGTTAGCTTTTCAATAATATTTTGCAGATTTTACCTTTAGGCTGCTGTTTTGCTGATTTTTGCTTTTGGTTACTATTGGGCTAAGGTTAGCTTTTGTCTACTGTTTTGCAGATTTTAACTTTAGACTGTTGTTTTGCTTATTTTTGCTTTTGGCTATTGTTGTGCTAATGTTAGCTTTTGGCTACCATTTTACACATTTTGTCTTTAGAAAACTTGCTGATATTTGCTGTTGGCTGCTGTTGGGCTACGGTTAGCTTTTGGCTACTATGTTGCACACTTTGTTTTAAGGAAACTTGCTGATTTTTACTTTTGGCTATTCTTGGGCTGACCTGCTTTTGGCTAATATTGTGCACCTTTTAGCTTTAGGTTGCTGTTTTGATGATTTTTTTGCTTTTGGCTACTGTTCAAAAGTCAAAGTCAAAGTCATAACAAAGTCATAACAATGTCAAAGTCATAACATCCAAGATGGCGGCGCGAGCACCCGCAGCGGCTTCTCTCTCTCCCGACAACACAGTGCTTTTGTCTGTTTCGTCTGTTTTGTCCTGCATGCCGCAATGTGCCGTCACGTCTTCGTCATGTCTACGTGTTCAAGAACGCAAGTACATCCGTGAGTTCCTGCTTGATGTCGGAAAAACCGCTCATTTGAGAATAAACAGCGAGCCCCAGGAGAAGCTACGTGACTGTGGCCTGCTCTGGAAGCCAGCCCCGAGCCTCCCTTCATCGCGCCCACAGTGGAAGCGCCACAAGCGGCGTGACAGGAAGCAGAAGCGGGGTAAGCATGGAGGTATCTGAGCTAGGCTAGCAGCTAACCCACACAAGCCGGCGATCCCATCCATGGTTTTGGCTAACGTGCGCTCCTTGGACAACAAATTGGATTATATATGCCTGCTACGAACGACACTAAAGATGTTGTCCTCTGAGACGTGCACTCCCAGGAACTTGGTGCTGTCCACTCTCTCCACTGTGGTGCTGTTGATGGTCAGAGGGGCATGTTGGGCATCCCTCTTCCTGAAGTCCACAACAATCTCCTTTGTCTTCTCCACGTTGAGAGTGAGATTGTTGTGTCCGCACCACAAGGCCAGGCGGCTCACCTCGTTCCTGTAGTCCGTCTCATCGTTGTTGCTGATGAGACCCACCACTGTTGTGTCGTCCGCAAACTTGATGAAGTGGTTGGAGCTGTATGATGGTGTGCAGTCGTGTGTTAGCAGGGTGAATAGAAGGGGGCTCAGCACACATCCTTGTGGGGCCCCTGTGTTCAATGTGATGGTGCTAGATGTGTTACTCCCGATCCGTACTGTCTGTGGTCTCCCGGTCAGGAAGTCTAGCAGCCAGTTACACATTGAGGTGTTCAGCCCCAGACTGTCCAGTTTAAGGATGAGCTGTTGGGGGATGATGGTGTTGAATGCCGAGCTGAAGTCGATGAACAGCATTCTAACATAAGAGTCCTTCGTGTCCAGATGTGTGAGAGCTGTGTGGAGGGCAGAGGAGATGGCATCGTCGGTTGAGCGATTAGGTCGGTATGCAAATTGGAAGGGATCCAGGGAGGCAGGGAGGACAGATGTGATGCTTTTCATGACTAGCCGTTCAAAGCACTTCATCAGGATGGGGGTGAGTGCTACTGGGCGATAGTCATTGAGGCATGCGGGCGTTGCCTTCTTTGGGACAGGGATGATGGTGGTGGCTTTGAAACAGGTGGGGACGATGGCCTGGCTCAGTGAGATGTTAAAGATGTCCGTGAAGACCGCTGCGAGTTCCCCTGCACAGTCCTTCAGCACACGACCAGGTATGTTGTCAGGACCAGAGGCCTTCCGGGCGTTAATCTTGATGAATGATCGCCTTACGCTGTCTGAGGACAGCGCCAGCACCTGGCCATCAGGAGAGGGGTGTGCAGGTGTGCTGTTACTTGCCTCAAACCAAGCAAAGAACTCATTCAGTTCATTCAGCGTAGAGGTTGAGCTGTCACAGGTCTGGGGGGATGGTTTGTAGTTTGTGATGGTCTAACCTGTTGGGCTCAGGTTAGCTTTTGGCTACTATTTTGCAGATTTTGACTTTAGGCTGATGTTTTGCCGATTTTTGGTTTTGGCTACTGTTGGGCTAAGGTTAGCTTTTGGCTACTATTTTGCAGATTTTGACATTAGGCTGATGTTTTGCCGATTTTTGGTTTTGGCTACTGTTGGGCTCAGGTTAGCTTTTGGCTACTATTTTGCAGATTTTGACTTTAGGCTGATGTTTTGCCGATTTTTGGTTTTGGCTACTGTTGGGCTAAGGTTAGCTTTTGGCTACTATTTTGCAGATTTTGACTTTAGGCTGCTGTTTTGCTGAGTTTGGCTTTTGGCTATTGTTGGGCTAAGGTTAGCTTTTGGCTAATATTTTGCAGATTTTAGCTTTAAGTTGCTGTTTTGCCTATTTTTGCTTTTGGTTACTGTTGAGCTAAGGTTAGCTTTTGGCTACTATTGTGCAGATTTTAACTTTAGGCTGTTTTGCTGATTTTTGCTTTTAGCTACTGTTGTGCTACTGTTAGCTTTTGGCTATTATTTTGCAGATTTTAACTTTAGACTGCTGTTTTGCTGGTTTTTGCTTTTGGCCACTGTTGTGCTAATGTTAGCTTTTGGCTACCATTTTGCACACTTTGTCTTTAGGAAACTTGCTGATTTTTGCTGTTGGCTGCTGTTGGGCTGAGGTTAGCTTTTGGCTAATATTGTGCACATTTTAGCTTTATGCTGCTGTTTTGCTGATTTTTCTTTCGGCTACTGTTGGTCTAATGTTAGCTTTTGGCTACTATTTTGCTCATTATAGCTTTTAGCTGATGTTTTGCTCACTATATTTGTTGGTGTTTATCTTTTATACAGCAGCAGTATAATAATATTTCATTAACATTCAAAGCAGTTCAACGTTCTTTCGGTGCAATAATTGCAGTGTGTTTCTACATTCATCAATGATCTTGATTTTAGCTTTATGCTGCTGTTTTGCTGATTTTTCTTTCGGCTACTGTTGAAATCACAATTATTTTTCTCAGAAATGAGCCGCTATAGTTGTAATGAAGAAGAAGACAATATAAAAGAGAGGGGCCACAGTTTTGGAGCCTCAGAGCTCCACGATGCTTCAGCAGCCGTCAGCAGCTGCTTAAAGCACGACGGGGAACAATAAATCAAAAGAAATCTCTGTTCTGGTGACTCTGTGTGTTATTTCCTTCCTGCCTCATGATGGTGAGGCTGCGGCTCGTGGAGTCTGAATATTTTTACACCTCGCTGAGTTCCCTCGTGGCGGCGAGCTGACAGAAAGTTGAGGTGCTGCGGATGTGCCAGCCGAGGGAAGGAATCAGGGAAAACTTGTTTTCTGTGCCGTTAAAAGAAAAAAGTCCTGAAGGTGTGAAACCTGAAGCTGCAAACGAGGAAAATAACTTTTTTTCCCATGTGTTTGGTAAAGCTCACGATGCTGAGTTTAGAGTTAAGACGCAGACAAATTAAAATAATTGGGATTATCAGATAAATAAAAACCCAGCAGAGCAGGCCGGCGTAAAAACATTATCGCTTCGCTTTCGCCTTCAGAAGCGAGCGGTCATAATGAGCTGAGCCTTTTTGTGGGGGTGTTCAAGCACCGCTAAGTTTTAACTCAGCACTGTGGAACAATAAAGAAAACATCATTAAGATTTTGTAAGAAAACTTGTTCTCAAACCTTAGATTCACCAGAATATTGAATAAATATGTTAAAAATGATGAGCCAGTAAAATCTATGATTTCTTTCGTATGATTCGAATCCTCAACGTCACCTGTCAATCAATCCAGTAGGCTCGTCAGCAACTGACCAATCAGCGACCTCAATTTGTCCCGAAGGTAAACGCCCCTTACCTGCAGGAGCTCCACCCCCTTTTCCTCCGACAGCATCGTTTGCATTTTGAACAGTTTGCGGTCAGAGGGATTTTGTGAAAAATCGTAAATAAATTCAGACTTCGTTACAACTGACTGTTTGTTTGGAGAGTGGAACACAGTTTATTACATTTCAAAAACTACAAACTGAGTCTGGAAAAATATAAGAAAACGTATAAAACTGCACTGACCTCATGAACAGCTGAATATAACAGTTATTATAAACAGGAAGTACCACATCTGTAGCCTACGAAGGAAACTGCATTCTCTGTCCTTAACGGTTAAATTAAAGGTTGTTTTGTGTTTTATATGTAGATACATGTTGTAAATTCTGGCTGTATAAGTTTAGTCTTTGTTTGTTATGAGCAGTTAACACTAAACTGATTCTGTACCAAGTGTTTATTAGGTTGTGTAATGTAAAGTGGAGCGCTGCATCTGTACTGCTAGCTTAGCGCTACTTCTTGTTTCTCTCTAAAATTGTTATTGAATCAAGTGTTTACTTGTGTAGGTAAAACTAGATGTTTTTAAACCCGTTAAAATACACTAGAATGCAGGAAATAGCATCTAATTTATTCAAAATTTACCTTATTTTTCCGGCCTATGAGTCTCAGTTTTTTTTAAAACTAATTTTCATGTCCTGTGGCTTATGGGGCGAAGCGACATATTTATGGATTTTTCCCCCCATATTTTTAGACCAATTTTTGGCTGAGATATGACCGTTTCCATTCATTTTGACGGAAAAAAATGGAGCAGTACCACTTTCGGCCGCTAGGGTCCACCGACCGTTCCCAGCTCATGTGTCCGAAAAAAGCCTCCTCTGCTTGGACTCACTCTGTCGCAGCCCGGCCTCCTGAACTCTGGAGGTCTGAACTAGTGTTTGTTAGCAAAATATCTCATGAACCCCACAACAGATTTTGATAAAATTTACAGAAAGTAATCACTGGATGACACAACCTATTAGCTGTAGGAGATGTTTGAGCTAAAATTCGATTTATTTATCATTTATTTTCGCGACCGTTTGGAAGACGTCAAAGCAAAACAATTTAAATAGATTTGACCATTATGTGCATTATTAAGGAAAGGTTAAGCTCAGGAACACTTTTGCTATAATGTCAGCTAACAAACATATTTTTATATGTGTTTATCTTGCTAAATTTTAAAGAAATGAAGCGTATCCGCTCGTTGCGCGTGCACATGGCAAAGCTACTTTTTTAATCCAGCAGATTTGTTTGACCATTATGTGCATTTATTAAGGAAAGGTTAAGCTAAGACACATCTTTGCTATAATTTTCAGCAAACAAATAATTGTTTTTACCGTGTTAATCTTGTTAAAAGTCCTTCCGTGCACGCTTCTGTGGCCGCCATATGCAGCAGGGCGGTGACGCGTATCATACGCGACGCGTCAGCGGTGACGCATAATAGATGCGACGTACTGTATACGGAGGTGCGACACTATTATGGATTTTTCCAAGTTATTGGACATAATTGGACAATGCGTCTTATGGGGCGGAGCGACTTTTCGGCCGGAAAATACGGTACTGGGGGAGAACCCCTACACACACACCTGTGCCCCCCCTCCCCCCACAAATGCTTCTGATGCCAATGGCCATTGTGTTAGTCATGCCAAGAATCATTTTCAGCACTGGGGGGCAGAGTACCCCTAAAGGTCAGATTCTAGACTCGCCCCTGGTGAAAAATAACCTGAAAAAGGTTTAAATTCATCGAGAAATGACAGAAGTGGCACATAACGGGGGAGAAAGATGAGAAAATAAAAGTTATCTGATATGGAACGGGAATAAAACAGAACCGAAAGACAAAAGAAAGAGCTGATTGGATGAGATTTGGAGGAAGAATCAGACGTTCAGCCAGAGGAAAAAATAATAAACTGTTGTTGTTTTTCTCTTTATTTAAAAAAGTTCAGACTCTGACAATCGTCCACTAGAAATTCATCAACACAATAAAAGTGGACCGGAACCAGTCACTGACCCGCAGCATCTGAAAATGTTCAGTGAAAATCCAACTTTTTGTGCACGTTCAGCTCAGTTCACTGAGAAACTCAACAACAAACAAGTGAAGAAACTAGACGTGACTTTAGGGAGGAAGGACGATGGATGAGGTGAGAGAAAGAAGCAAAAAGTGCTGAGACGAGTTGTTTCCAACACAACCCGGGGCTCAGACAGACAGCTGACACTCAGCTCAGGCCTCCGACTTCAATTAAGTCATAACAACAAACAAACAAACAAACAAACAAACAAACAGTTTCCACACGTCTCTGTGAGGTTGTAGCTGCATGCGCCTCCGGAGCGTCTCTGTCATGTAAATAAACCATGTACAGCCTCGCTCTAACACACGCACACACACACACACACACACTGGCTGTGTGTGTGTGTGTGTGAAGGCAGGAAGTAGAGCGATGATAGGTAATTAGAACGAAGATCCATCAGAGAAACAGCCCCGAGCTGACAGGTGCAGACAGAAACACAACCAGGGAGAGGGAAAATGCAGAGAGAGGCTAAAATAAGTGTGTGTGGGGGGTAGATATACACACAGAGCAGCAGTGCAGACAGAGCTAAACAAAGATTCACAAAAATAAATCACAACAACTGTTTAACACGTGCAGATGTTTGGCACAGCAGCGTGCACATCCTGTCACTGTGAACCAGGGGTGTCCAGATGTTTTCATCCTGCAGCTTCTTTTAAACTGACCAGGTCAAAGTGATCTACCTGCTGTAAGACCCCGTTTACATGAGAACAACCTCTGGAAACATTAGTGTTTTTTATATGTTTATTGGGGGGAAATAAACAAACAAACAAACAAAAAGAGCAGGTTTACATGAAAACGCTGTAGTTTCCATATCAGTCGGGTTGCCAGATAAGAAGTTGTGAACTATAGTATTGTCACTTTAAAATGATAGTATTTTGACCTAAACTGTCATATGTGCTGAGTGAAAATATTCTAAGATGTGGTGTGTTTGTTGAAAATGTGCACAGAAAAGAAGGGTGTGAATAAAAACATTTTAAATTCATCTGGCAACCCTGAAATTACACTCATCGTGCATGCAGCGTCTGCATGACAGTTAGTCCAAACTGGTGAAAACACTAATGTCTCTATGGAACTGGATTTTATTAGTTTTGATCCAGCATGCTGAAAAAGGATGAGCAGCACAAAAACACTCTGCTCTCTGACATTATAACTGTTGTCATTCGTTATAACTGTTGTTATAACTGTTATAATAACAACTGTTATAACAACAACAGTTTTAATAACAACAGTTATTATAACTGTTGTTATTCGTTATAACTGTCGTTATAACTGTCGTTATAACTGTCGTTATAACTGTCGTTATAACTGTCGTTATAACTGTCGTTATAACTGTTGTTAAACGTTTTAATACAACTGTTGTTATTTATTACAACTGTTGTTATTTATTACAACTGTTGTTATTTATTACAACTGTTGTTATTTATTACAACTGTTGTTATTTATTACAACTGTTGTTATTTATTACAACTGTTGTTATTTATTACAACTGTTGTTATTTATTACAACTGTTGTTATTTATTACAACTGTTGTTATTTATTACAACTGTTGTTATTTATTACAACTGTTGTTATTTATTACAACTGTTGTTATTTATTACAACTGTTGTTATTTATTATAACTGTTGTTATTTATTACAACTGTTGTTATTTATTACAACTGTTGTTATTTATTACAACTGTTGTTATTTATTACAACTGTTGTTATTTATTACAACTGTTGTTATTTATTATAACTGTTGTTATTTATTATAACTGTTGTTATTTATTATAACTGTTGTTAGAGCAGAAAAAACTTGAGGAGCATTACACACCTCCGTGGGGGGGTTCCCCCAAAAATCCTTCGGCTGTTGTCTATAAATGAACATCCGAACGTTTCACGTCGTGTAAACGGGGCCTCAGACCGGCTGCCCTGTCTGTCAATCAAGAGACACATTTCATGGATGAATGATCGACTGACGTCTATTTTTAATTCCATGATCTACAAAGTACTCATAATAACTTTGAGATCGACCAGTAGATCATCATCAGCATATTGGGCCCCCCTGCTGTGAATGACATGTTTCCACCACGTGCACATCAGCTCTCACACATTTCTAGGATCAATCAACCACCGTTCGTGCTAACTGCGGCTAACAGGTAGAGCGCTAACGATGGCTCAACAAACAAACGTTTAGCGGCAGGAATGCTTGTCACCTGCCACCTTCTGAACAAAGATCCTGCGGGATCTGTTGGGCCCTGAAGGTTTGGGCAGATTTTGATATTTAGTTTTTATTTTCAGGAACCTGCATTAAAAAAAAGTGAGTAGATGTTTGTTTGTTTTATTTATGTAATCATTGCATGAAGTTTTGTTGTAAACTATCAAGTGTGACTTGCTTCAGATGGTGGCAGCTTCCAGTTTGATGGTTCCTGCTCTGTGTCAGCTCGACTCAAACGTTTGATTGTCCAACTGTTACGACCCATAGGATCAAAACATATTTAGTGGACGCAGGACACAGAAAAAGGTTTAAACAAAAAAAAATTAACTAACTAAGTCGTCTGGACGCTGGTGAGGTCATCTCCGGCAGCTTCCTCCACCGTCACCTTCTTCTGGCGTCCCACGTCACGAACAAAAACAAAGTTGAAACAGAAAGATGGATCAGGTGAGCTGGCCAAACTGAAAATAATGCTGCTCAGACCAGGCCAACCCTGTACAGGGCCGTCGAAGCTAGTCCAAACTGCGGTCTACCTGTCCAAAAAAACCACCTGTCCTAAATATAAACAAAAGACGAAAACAGGACTGCCAGGCTCACCTGATCATACAAAGTTCTAAAATTAATTGGATAAAAAGGATAATTCAACACACATCTGTTCTACAGACAGACACACCAACACAGCTCTCAGAGCTCCAAAATATGTACACATGAGCCACAAGGACTCAAGTCCTCACCTCTAATTTAAACTAGAGTTTAAACAAGCACTATCAGTGCTCCAACACACAGCTCTAGGTAAACTAGAGTCCTCACGAGCGCGCACCTGCTCACTTCAACTCCTCACAGGAGCTCAAACACTGTGGCCAGGGTGGGTGGAAAAACACTCCTGAAACACACACAACACAGCACAGAGGCTGCCTAAATCAAACTTGGTTACCTTCAGCGGCGTTCAAGTCATTCCAACAAGCTTCCACTTGACTACCAACCTCAGCTGGCTTCCAACAACTCCGCACCTCATAGTTCTCAGCCTAAGGCATTTATAGGCAGCTCCAGCAGCTCTAATCAATCAAGCCTGATTAAAGGCTGGGTAAAAAAAGGGGCTTCTCAGCAGACTGCAGGAATTACAGCAGGCTGCAGCCAATATAAACATAACAGAGATGTATACTCAGTCTCTCCGGGTACATAACACAACCATGCTATCTGCTGCAGGTTAGATGTTGACTGCTCATAAATCCATCAAAACACCCCCTGAAACAAGCGTCTGTTTAGACAAAGTCTGCAGGTGAAAACACCTGAAGTACAGAATAGTCCAGAACCTACAGCTGATGTTTTCAGCTCCAGCTCGGTGTTGGTCCCTGCAGAGCAGTGGGTCCAGTCTGCACCCTGACCCGACGGTGATGAGATCCGCTCCCGTCTCCCCGTCTGAGCAGGACCATCGAGTGGTGAACTCCTGTGCAGAACTTTGCATTAGCAGCCGCTGCAGCAGTCAGTAATGAGGTGAATACTAATTGATTTACTTTTAATTACCCCTCCTCCTCTTTGTTTCAATTAAAAAGCTCTGCGGCCTTGTCGCCGCAGCGTGACGAGCGCGTCCTCTTGACAACGACGCAGTCATTTTACAGAACAAAGCCTGGGTGGGGGTGGAGGGGTGTTACAAAGCCTCAGGAGATCAAGATCTACTTCAGATGAGCCACAAATACAACAAACATCCTACATGATGGACAACCGCAGCTAAAAACGAGGAGCTCGTGTCTCATTTCAGCCGTTTTACTCTCATCTCTTCTGCTCTCTGATTGGTTTTCAGCTGCTATTTGATCATATCATCTGTTTTGTTTCCAGCTGTAGAATCCAGCTGTGGATCAGGTTTTCGCTCATGTTTTTTATTCAGCCTGGGGATATTACGACCTTTTATCTTGTCCATCCTGTAAAGGCAGGATTTTGTCTCGCTGCAGTCTCCAGAACGTCTCCTGCAGGTCTCAGTTTCTTCACTTGTGATGCAGAAACTCACAGTCCTGCTGCTTGAACTTTGAATATATATTTTATAAATGTGAAGTGATAGTCACAAGGTTGTCATAGGTGTCACCAACTCTTCCAGAGTTTTATTTGAACAGCTGCAAACAGGACAGCAGGGAGGAGGACCAGAGAGAAGGTCCGTGGACGTGATGGAGGAGGATACTGTATGTGGGGGGACAGAGGAAGAGCTGGAGGCAGATGAACGTAAAGGGAGCAGCTGACAGAAGAAAGTGTCCATGAAGTTTTTATTTTCTTTTGTAAACAGATTCTTTTTTTTCTTTTTTTTTTTTTAAATCAAAACATTCTCCAAAGCTCACAGGAGTTTCTTAAAGTATAGGAAAAGCAATGCAAATTATTAACAAATGAACTGAGGTCGCCCTCTAGCGGTCATCTGTGGGAATTACAAATTCTTCCCAGTGTTAAACTTTATTTTATGATTTATTTTATTGTTTGCACTAAAAACAAACAACACGGATAAAAGAAAAGATAAAAAGAAAATATGCAGGAAAAGTCATAAAACCCCAAAATGGGCTTACAAGCCCCGCCCCCTTTAAAATGTATAGAAAAAAAATCAAAAGCTTTGTACATACGCTTACATCGTACTTTAAACACACACATATGCAATAGATAATACATATGTATGATTTGGTGGATTATAATGTTTTTCTACTTATGTTTAAAGCTCAGAATCACTTGCTACCATCAAACATTCAAGCTTATTTTGTAAAAAGGAAGAGTAGTTATAATTTGAAGGGAATGGATATTTTTGTTAAACCTAAGTATAGGACCAGTTTAAAGGGTCTGTCTACTACAATACAGGGAACTAGTCTGTGCAATGGTTTGGAGGATGATGTAAAGCTAGTAAAGTCAATGTTAATATACAAGAAAAAAGATCAAAACTATTTTGTTGGAAAGATATATATAACTAATTTATGTCTACTATGTATACATGAAATTTTGATGGGTTAAGCATTTGCTGTATTATATATGAATGATTATTGTTTGAATTGATAGTTAGAATTGAGTTTGTCTAAGAGGGAGCAGATATGATAAGAAATGTTTTCTTCTTCTGCTTCCCTTCATTTTATGTTTTTTTTGTTTTTGTTTTGTTTTTTTTGAAAATGTGTTTGTGTTTTTTAATGGAAATAAAATGAAATGAATAAATGAATGAATAAATAAATAAATAAATAAATAATCACCCATAATAAATTTAAATTGTCCAAAACTATTAAAATATTAAAAAAAGAAAACAATAAATGTGTTAAAAATTTGAACCTTTGTTTCAACTGTTTTAAATACAGATAAAGTTGTATAGGATTCAGTTCGATGTTTAAACTGTTCCACAGCACCTTGATGGAGAAATGAACATCTATCAGCAGCGTTTCTACAGAAGGGAAAATGTATAAATCATATCTTCTTGTTGTAGAATAAAAATGATAAGAATTAGACTCAAAGAAATTATAAAACTTTACAAAGAACTTTAAAAGAAAACAGACACACAAAATGCTGTAAATGGAAATCAAATGAGCTCAAACAATGTAAAGAAGTCTAAAAAATTGACAAAACTTTATGAAAGTTAATTATTTGTTACTTTAAACTGTGACACAGTCATTTTTTTAAATTAAATTTATTCATTTTAAAATACAACAAAAGAAAAAAACAATCACAAATGTGACTATACAATATTAAGATATAAAATGAAGGGTGACAGAAAGAAGAGTAAATCTTATTATATCTGCCCCCATATATCAAACAGTCAATATAAACAAAACAAAAAATCATCAACAAGTTACAGAATAAAAATAAATAAATAAATAACTCATATAATTAGCGAATTACAAAATAACCGTGAAAAACTAATTCATATATATTTCTGTAATAAATGGGTTTTGATCAAATTCTTAAATGTAAATAATGATTTAGCGTTTTTAAATACAGTATCCAAATTATTCCACAAACCAATTCCCTGAATGGAGGTTGACCGACCCCTCGAACTGGTTCTATATTTAGGTTTAACAAAAATATCGGTTCCCTTTAGATTATAACAGCTTTGACGTTTAACAAAAAGTATTTGGATATTAAATGGTAATTCCTTTTTATGAGCTCTATACATAAGTGATAAAATATTATAATCCACCAAGTCACTGAACTTTAACAATTTCAATTGGTGAAACAATGTGCTTGATGGGTGCAATAATTTTTTCTGGTAATTATTCTTATAGCTCTTTTCTGTAACAAAAAAAACAGGTTCCGTGAAAGTTTTACACGCTTTACCCCAGATATCAATACAATAAATTATGTGTGGAACAGTTTAAAATGTGGGTTTGAGTTGGAGGTTGTGTGACGTCCGTTCCTCATCTGTGTCTTTGTTTCCTGCAGCGGTGGCAGCGATCAGGGACTCACCTGGAGCACCTGGTGTCCAGGTTCTGCCTGGACTCAGAGATGGCTCTGGACGGCCTGGACTCGTCCCGGATGCTCGTCATCAGCCCCTGCGAACTGAGCGCCTACACACAGAGGTGGGAGGTGCCCTTCTCCTGACCTCCGTGGTCCTGCTCCTCCACAGCCCTGCTCCTGCTCTGCACCTCCTCCGTCAGCGGAGAGGACACAAAGCTGCACGACCCGGGGAGGTGAGAGCCCCGGCACCGCCCTGAGGAGTCTCAGTCGGAGCTGGACAAACGTCTGGGGTTCAGTAAAGATCTGCTGCGGACCCGTGCATGACGAGACGAAACGTTTGAGAGTGGAAACAAGTGCACCTTAAAACCCTGAAACTCTTCTTTTACAACCACCTCGTCTGTTTCTGCAGCTCTTTGATCATCTGAAAGTAAAGCACAGGTATCACTGCACTGGACCGGATCATGTGCACCTTCACTGCACTGGACCGGATCATCTGCATCTTCACTGCATTGGACCGGAGCATCTTCACTGCACTGGACCGGATCACCTTCACTGCACTGGACCGGATCATCTGCACCTTCACTGCACTGGACCGGATCACCTTCACTGCACTGGACCGGATCATCTGCACCTTCACTGCACTGGACCGGATCATCTGCACCTTCACTGCACTGGACCGGATCATCTGCACCTTCACTGCACTGGACCGGATCATCTGCACCTTCACTGCACTGGACCGGATCATCGGCATCTTCACTGCACTGGACAGGATCATCTGCACCTTCACTGCACTGGACCGGATCATCGGCATCTTCACTGCACTGGACCGGATCATCTGCACCTTCACTGCACTGGACCGGATCATCTGCATCTTCACTGCACTGGACCGGATCATCTGCATCTTCACTGCATCGGACTGGATCGGTCAGATCCAGATCACTTCTTACTGAAACACGACCGGAGCTCATCAGAGTAACGCCCTTGTACCGTATTTTTCAGACTTCAAGTCGCATTAAGTGAAATAAGTTCATTTTGACTTTGTGTACCACATTATAACTTACCGTATTTTCCAGCGTATAAGTCACACTTTTTTCCCTAATTTGCACGCCCTGCGACTTATAGGGCGAAGCGACATGTTTATGGATTTTTCCAATTTATTGGACATAATTGGACAATGCGACTAATAGGGCGGTGCGACTTATCGGCCAGAAAATACGGTATACTGTATATGTACCGGTTCAAGGTCAGTAAGTACAAGCAGAATTAATACATAAAGCTCGCTGTCAATTTTTGAGAAAATTCAAGGATTTTAAGTCTGAAAAATATGTTAGATCAATAATTAAAACACAAATCAGATCTGATGAATGTTTAATCGGGTGTTAGAAAATCTTTTTATGCCTTTTAAATGTTTTGTTTGGACAGTGAAGGAGCTTATTACGAGTGCGTGAAGACAGACAAAATTAAACCATGATGTAACAAACACCACGTGCTTCTATTATTGATAAGTGGAGCCTTATACAAACAAAGGCTGAAAGCTACATTTGTGACTGGATGCTAACGGATGCTCAACATGTGATGAAAAAACTGCGGAAGTGGCTAAAATTAATCAAACTTTAGCTTTTGCGTCTGAACTTGTTGACCCACAGAGACGACAGCCGTGACTCAAACGTCCAGCGGTTTAGATTCAGCTCAGTTCTTTGTTTACGCTGAGCGCAAACCCACATTTTAGATTTAAATATGAATAAAACTGCTGGAGTCAACTGTTCTGACGGCACCGCAGAACCAGAACCTTTTGATGTTTGGCTTCAGACTTTGCAATTAGTCCCTTTACTTCTTTATTTTATTTTTTTATTTAAACTTTGAAGCTTGTCAGCAGTTTTTACATCAACATCATTTCCTGCTTCGTGTTTTCCTTTGTCTCTTAACCGTCCACGTTATTTGTTTTCAGGTCTGCAGCCTCTCTTGAAGCTCCAACGTTGGATGATGTCACCAGTAGTGCAGTACTGATTTGTGCTGCTGCTCTTAATGTCTGTCTTTGGGACACAGTTTTTTTCTGATGCTCTTTATGAAAAGAATCGTTTCTCCAAGTTGTAGCTGATCAAACCCATAAATTGTCATTTTGACTTTGATTTTGACACTTTACTTTTCTGAAGCCGTCAAACTCTTCCCAACTGCTGCAGAACTCACAAAATACTCGTCATGGTTCTGGTCACCTACAGTAATCAGCAATAAAATCAGCAGTAATCAGCAGTAAAATCAGCAGTAATCAGCAGTAAAATCAGCAGTAATCAGCAGTAAAATCAGCAGTAAGCAGCAGTAATAGTCAGCAGTAAAATCAGCAGTAAAATCAGCAGTAATCAGCAGTAAAATCAGCAGTAATAGTCAGCAGTAAAATCAGCAGTAATAGTCAGCAGTAATCAGCAGTAATCAGCAGCAAAATCAGCAGTAATATCAGCAGTAAGCAGCAGTAAAATCAGCAGAAATCAGCAGTAATAGTCAGCAGTAAAATCAGCAGTAATCAGCAGCAAAATCAGCAGTATTCAGCATTAATAGTCAGCAGTAGCATCACGTTATTTCCACACCTTCTGTTTTTTTTTCTGTTGCAACAGAATTTGCATCCTGTTGAGTTTCCTTTTGAATTGTTTCCCACTGACTCACCTGTAGGGAACTTTTTACCTTGTACTTTTTTTTTATTATTATTTTTTTAATTGTTTTATATTAATGTCTGTATTTAATATCTTATCTGTTTTAAAACAGGTCTCTCTTGTAAATGAGTCCTCGTGACTCCATGAGACTGACCTGGATAAATAAAGATTAAATAAACTAAGGCCTGGATCTCCTCCTGGATGAAGTTTGCCATGAACGTTTCTTGTAGCTTTTTCAGAATCGGGGGCGTAAACTTGACTTTTTGAGCAACAGGGCATAGCGGGGGGTGGGGGGGGGGGATTCCGGCCTTTGACCTGCAGCTAAAGTTACTTCTGACCTTTGATCATGCTACAAGAAGAGATTTCTGATGAACACACAAATGTCTCTCTCCATTCCTTGCATCACTTTGATATCCTGTCTGATTCCTCAATAAAATTTTATAACGCCTCTTTCTATTTTATTGAAACGACTGCTGTGTGTGCAAACTGAGGGTTTCCATCCGTGCACATGAACACGGACACATTAAGAGACGACAGACTATCACATCTCTTCTGTTAATTATCTCGGTTTGTTACCGAGCTGCTAATACATTTAAATGCAGTGCAGGGGTACAGGTGACGGTCCGATTTACTGAACCGTACAGTACACCAGATGTAAGATGAGCAGGTTTTATCCTGATACAACCTTATCATCACTTATTCATGGGTTCTCTCTTTTTCGGATTAATCAACAAATTTTGTGACCAGATGATGACGTTACAGTTGACCCAGCAGAACTGGAATCATTTATTAAAGGTTCACTATGCAGTTTCTGTAGAACTGCAGCACTTAGAAATATTTTCAACAGGCAAAGCATTCTGATCCCTCCCCCTCAGAGCCATATGTGGCTCTGCCCCCTTGTGGTCTGTTGAATTTCAAATTCAAGCTCTGTTTTTATTGGCTGATTCAAATTCAAGCTCTGTTTTTATTGGCTGGTTACAAACTCTGTTTTTATTGGCTGGAAAATGGCGGGTCACCTTTTCTTTTTAGAAATGCTTATTTACCACCTGGAGAAGCAAGGGGACAATATTTTTTTTTTTTTTTTTCAGAGATTACCTGGCTAACATCAGTCTGTCAGGAGGTAGTGACAGAGTGAAGAAATATGTTCATAAAAAAACTACATACTGAAGCTTTAACAAATCATAAATTTAACATCATGACATGTACACATTGATTGATTGATTGATCAGATTTTCCTATAATTTAAACGTCAGCGGATTTGAATTGTGAACAACAGAAACAAGTAAAAGATGATATATTTACTTATATCTGCAGGCACGTTTTAACTTAATGTTACTGGCAGAATAAGGAGTATAGTTAAGAGGGAGGAGGAAGGAAAAGGAAGTTTATCTTGAGATGAGTTTTAACCAGAATGACAACTCTTCCATACGACTTCAGCTGAACTCCAGGCACGTTTGTAAACAGCACTCATTACCTTTAAGATGACCAGTCCGGTAAAGAGAGGGCACCAGCCTTTCAGACGTAAAGTCCTTGCAGGTCCAGTATGTCCGAACCAGTTCTTGTTTACTTTCCAAAGTCTCGTTGAGGTTCGCTTTTATCGGCAGAAGTAGTAGGCAATTCCTGGTCAGGTTTCAAAATAAAACATTCCGTAAAATGAATTCTTAGTAAAAGCTTTGAGCTGGAAAGCTGTGTTTGGATTGTAACAGCGACAGGTTGTCAACCCTTTGCTGAGGAACGAGGTCTTTGGCGTCTGACCAATGTCCGACAGCTTAGAGAGAAAGTCATTACATCCCAACTTCCTCGCAGAACTGACCAGTTCGAGGAAGTGGAAACTTTTAAAGGGAAATTGACAGAGTTTTCTCTCCGTTCCATTTGTTAATAACCAGGGAGTAGGAGGGAATTAGATTATGTCAAAGAGTTTATTAGAAATCAAAGAGAAGGTCAGTGACAAATAAATTGTTTAGGAGAAAGACAGAGAGTTGTTTTAGAAATGAGGAGAAATAGAGGCGCCTGGTTTGTGATTAAACTGATTAACTGTTTCACATTTCTAAACAAATATTGTTAGGGTCCTGACTCGGGGACCGTGGAAAGAACCCATTTGCAGACAGGACTCAGGAGGCAAAGTACAAAAATACATACTTTAATAGTAGAAACAAAAAAAGGCTGACAATGGCAGCATAAACTTACATGACTCAAGGAACAGGACTAGGAGGAACCCAAAACGATGACGAACCGACAAAGACAGAACTCACAGAGTAACTTAAATGCACACAGGCAGGGCTTGGGACACAGGTGAAAATAATCAGACTAATTGGAGGAACACCAGGAAGGACTAGAGTGAACACTTGGGGAAGTAATAAATAACACAGACCAGGGCAGGGGAACTAACTAAAACATGTAACATGAATAATAATTAAACTGGGGCCGAACAGGGAATTAAACCAAACAGGAATAAACTAATCTGGAGCAGGACAGGGAAATAAACTAAACCTGAATTAACTAAAATGGAGCAGGGCTGGCTGAAAGGAAAACAACACAAGGAAAGTCCAAGAGAGGGAGCCAACCTCACAGTGGGAACAAAGAGCTGACTAAACAAACAGAACACAGAAACACAACAGACAACCAAGGGAAAGACTCCAACAAATATTGAAAGTTCAATCCGACATATCCTTCGACTTAGACAGAGTCTTTGACTAAGAACATATTGAAGAATAGTGATAATACTTCAAAACAGAAGGTTATTCCTTTGGATTATTTGAATTAGAACAAAATTAAAGAGTCTCTTGTGATTAAATTTGTGTCTTTGATTCAAATTAATGGAATAAACCATGTCCACTGTCTTTTCTTGAAGGTTTCAAAGAAAAGATGTCTCACTGAGAGTACAGAGAAACAGGTGTACCACCGAGAGTTTTCAGAGACGAAGGTGTTCCACTACAGCAGCAAACTGAAGATGCCTGATCGATTAGATCATCTTCATTAGTTCATCTTCAGGAAAATCCTTTGTTTAAAACATAATGGACTTTTCCTGCTCTTAAACTTGTTTCCTCTCATTTTAATGCATCTTCAGTTCTGGTTGTCTGATGTTGGTTGTTTACAAGGTTAATCACAACTGATAGAAACCAGATTAAGTTCAGCTGATTTATATTTAAATGTTTAAGATTGTCCTGGAAACACCTGAAAGTTTTTAATTCAGCTCAGTCAGTTTCAGTCTGCAGGACTCTGAGCTCTTGCAAATTATTGTCCATTTTATAGGAGCACGAACCCAAACAAGTCATAAAGAGACATTTAAGGCAAACAGTGAAAATTTTCCCTCAAAGTTCTGTAAAGTGTGAAACTTCTGAGTTTCAGAGGTCAGCATGAGCATAGCCACCCCCCACCCCCCAAGAAAAACCCCTGACCAAACACAGATCTGTGAGGAGCTTCAACCCCCACCCAACAGTGTTTACACGCAGGGAGCAGCTGTTAGCAATGATTGGCACCGCGGTGCTTCCTGAGGAGCGACCCCGGATCCCTGGCGAGCTACGGAGGAAGCGGCGGGGGACTCTCGAGGGGATACAGCGTCGTGCAAGAAGGAGATGCTACAAACCCATTTTTCCCTCTGTCATTATGGAAAATGTGAGATCTCTTCCGAATAAGATGGATGAGTTATCGGCGCTGAACTGACACCAGAGGGAATTCCGTGAGTGTAGCATCATGCTGTTTACGGAGACATGGCTAACTCAGCTAACTACGGACACGCTCGTCTCTCTGGAGGGCTTTCATCTCATACGGGCGAACAGGACAGCGGAGAGCGGTAAGAGAAAAGGAGGAGGACTGGCAATAATTGTGAATAATAGATGGTGTAATTCTGGGCACATCACTATTAAAGAGCAAATCTGCTGTAAAGACATTGAACTGTTAGCAGTTAGCATGAGACCTTACTATCTACCACAGGAATTCTCGCTTGCTATCGTGATAGCTGCGTACGTCCCCCCCTCTGCTAATGCTGACGCTGCCTGTGATGTCCTGCACTCAACTGTGAGCAGAATCCAGACCCAGCATCCACAGGCCCTCCTTCTGATCTCTGGGGATTTTAATCATTCTTCTCCATCCTCAACGCTGTCTATCTTCACCCAGTATCGTATTCGTCGGTGTATAATATGCAGGTTTTTTTTGCTCATTTGAATGTCCTGCGTATTATACACCGAAGCGTATAATGGATTATGGATTTTTTTCCCCCCATATTTTTAGACCCATTTTTAGCTCTGATTCGCCGTTTTTCATTTTGGGCAAAAATGGTGCAGTACCAGTTTCGGCCGCTATGGGCGCTATGGGCAGCAGCAGAGGACTCAGAGAGCGAAGAGGAAGAGGAGGGCCACTTCCAGGCCGTTTCTAGCTCATGTGTCCGAAAAAAGCCTCCTCTGGTCGGACTGACTCTGTCGTTGCCCGCCCCCTGTTCTGGATGTAGCTGCATTTAGCTGTGAGGTTCGCTGTTTTTGTTAGAAAGATACCGTAACTCATAAACCACACCGCAGATTTTTAAATTCAACTGATTTCACATTTGGTTAAGCTCAGGAGCCCGTGTGCTATAAAGTCAGCTAAGAAATATATATTTTTAAGCGTTTATAAGAGAGATAAGAGATAAGAGATTTTTTATTAACATTGCACCAGTTCACACCAATACAACGTGATAATGTAAACACAGTCATCCAGAGAAGGGGCAGAGAATGTTAAGCTGCTGCAATTCAAAACACATGACATGTTCATCAGCGCGGCCGTCTCTCATCCGTCCTGGATGAAGAGCAAATCAGATATGGAAAAAGGAAAAACACAATAGGTATCATTTGTGATATTCAAAAAAAGAATCTATCAAAGATTGTCTTAAGACACTCTATGATAAAGTCCCAAAAACTCTATCAGCATAAGCACAACCACACGAGACATTGTTGCAGTTTTGACGACATGCAAGGAGATATAGAGTCTGCGAGTAACTTCAGAGAACACAGTTCAGCAGTTGTTCAGCTGGGCGTTATCCGAGGCACGCACAGAGATCTCTGGGGGGGGGGGAGGTCAGCAAGGTCTCTTCAGCTCTACGCTCCAGGAGAATAGTTTCCAAACAGTCTTCTTTTCAAGGACGTGTGCAGAAACCAGATTAGATAGTCTTTTGTTTATCTTCAATCCAGACCACAGTGTTCTTTTCACTGCAGCCTTCCAAGTCCAGATGCTGTTTCAGGGCCAAAGTTCCAAATCATATGAGGTTCCGTTCTATGAACCCCCATCTGTGCCCTGATTGAGCCCGGGCGGCTGTAAACGAGTTCCAAAGCGCCCCGCAGGTCCGCGGTGGTCCCCCGCCGCTCCCAACGTGCGATTGAGCTCGTACAACAGCTGGGATGAGGAGCTCACGGCTCGGATCAGAGAATCATGCTGATCAGGGAGTTTCGCCAGCGCGCTGATAGCCGCCGAAGCCCTCCTCAGCTTCAGGTAGCAGACAGCCCCGCCGACGCCAAAAAACAGAGCAGCTGCCACCACTAGACCAATAATCCACAAATCTTCCACGTCTTCGACAGTCAAGACGGTCAGACACATAGGCTGCCACTGTCCCCACGAGTCCATCATGTATCCAACCGCGTGTGTGTCAGAGGGACAGACAGCTTCTCCTGGCACGGTCCGCTTCGTGGAAAAAATCTTATCTATTGAAGAAACAGCCCAATTTATTAAATCCATCGCAAATTGGTTCGAGTGAGCGCTGAAGAGTCAGACGAGACAAAAAGCAAGCAGGGAGGAGGAAAAACTTAGGGAGGGAAGGAGCAAAAAGATATGCGACTTGCTTTGTTATTTAGCTAAATTTAAAGAAATAAAGAGTCCGACCCGCGTGCATGCAAATCGGCGAACTACTTTTTTTAATCCAGCTCAGACCAGCTGATTTCACATTTGGTTAAGCTCAGGAGCCCATGTGCTATAATGTCAGCTAATTTTAAAAAAAAATCTCGCAAAGAAATAATTGTTTTTACCGTGTTTTCTTGTGAAGTGCTTCAGTGCTCGCTCGCTTCTGTGGCCGCCATTTTAAGCAGGGCAAACGAGGTGCTGACGCGTCGCGTAGCGGTGACGCATAATAGATGCGTATTAAACACTGAAGTGCATTATGTACGGTTTTTCTGGTTTATTGGCAATAATTGGTCAAAGCGTATTATACACAGAAGCGTATAATGCACCGACAAATACGATATATCACCTGCCACACCAGAGAAAATAAAATACTGGATCTGTTTTTATGCCAATACCAATTAGGCATATATCTCATTACCCCTTCCTCCCCTGGGAAGATCTGATCACAACCTGGTTCAACTTTTATCTGTGTACAAACCACTCGTACACAGAGAACCAGCTGCCACCTGCACAGTGAAGAAATGGACTGCAGAGACTGAGGAGGCTTTTAAAGACTGTTTCAGTACAACTTTGTGGGAGGATATGTGTGATCCTTATGGGGAAGATATTGATGGACTCACACACTTCATAATGGATTATGCTGTTTTCTGTGTTGAGAACACTGTACCCACAAAGACTATTCAGTGTTTTTCCAACAACAAGCCCTGGATTAATCCTGGTATAAAAGCCTTTTTGAAGGAGAAGACGAGAGCTTTTAGGTCAGGAAACAAAGAGGAGTTGAAAGCCGTTGTTACGTGTTAAAAGTTGAAGGAAGCTCTGAAACGAATGTGCAGGTTATTGCAGGTTTATTGTACATATAAGAAGAAAATTGCAGCTGCAACAGACCTCTCGCCGATCACAAAGTCCACACACGAGTCTTCAAAAGCTGGGCTACGTCTTTAAACCCCCGGATGTCGTCATCGCCTCGTGGGACCGCCCTGGAACCGCCTTGGGACTGCCTAGGGATTGCCCTGTACTATCACGTAGCCAGCCTTTCAGCCAATAAGCTATCAACTTGATGTAAACAAAAAGTGGCGGGTCTGTTGTATGCAAAAATGCAGGCGTGTAACTAAAAACTCAGTCACTGGTTGACTTTAAAAGCAGCATAAATACTTTTCTTTTTAAGCAAGCCTATTCTGCCTCCACATGATTTTATCTTTGATCTTAGCTGATATCATTATTGATTTTACTTGATTTTATCACTTGTTTTATTTTATTTATTTTTTAAGCAAGCCTAATCTGCATCCACATGATTTTATCTTTGATCTTAGTCGATATTATTATTGATTTTATTTGATTTTATCACTTGTTTTATTTTGATCTTTGCTTTGTTACACTTTGTAGCACTTTGAGATTTTTATTAATGAAAAGTGCATTATAAATTGAATTCATTATTATTATTATTATTATTATTATTATTATTATTATTATTATTATTATTATTATTATTATTATTATTATTATTATTGTTATTATTATTATTGTTATTATTATTATAAAAACTATTCCCTATTGAAAACAAAGCTCGGAAGAAAAAGGTTCCGTCTTGGATTTATTTCACATTATATGGCAGGATTTAGGTGAACACAAATCTTAGAACATAATAGATGTAATACTGATAGAAATATATTTCAATCCCCCTTTTTGGCATGACAAACATCATGTCAACAAAATCCTATATGTACTATGTGTAAATGCAATTACAACTATATACACATTGGAAATCTCTAACATTCCCACCCCGCAGTAATTCTACATCTAAGTTACCCACCCAGAGTATAAAAT
Source organism: Garcialebias charrua (assembly GCA_038048925.1). Classification (NCBI taxonomy): domain Eukaryota; kingdom Metazoa; phylum Chordata; class Actinopteri; order Cyprinodontiformes; family Rivulidae; genus Garcialebias; species Garcialebias charrua. The sequence continues at coordinate 11,706 of JBBPBX010011433.1, read as the reverse complement.
TCCTTATATAAAATAAGCATCAAAACTAAATGGTAATAAAACTACGTAATAAAATATACGGTGACTGTCAGAGCTTATATGCTGGAAACGTAATAGAGAACAAATAAAAACTAATAAAAATAAAAATAAATGTTAGAAAGTACTGTACAAACAAAAACAAACAAAAATAAAAATAAATGTAATAAGGAACAAACAAAAACAAATAAAATAAATGTAATAAAGAATAAACAAAACAAATAAACACCCCCTTCTAACCCGGGTTCGTCATGTTCTCATTTGCCTTTTCCGCCCAGGGTCCGCCCTCGTTTTGGAACCAGCCAAGACGTGGTTCTTATCGAGCCGGGCTCCAGAGCCAAGTTTGACGTCATGTACTACTCACATTTGATTCGTTGTTTGCAGCAGGGGTGGGACTTTCTGCATGTAGGGGCGGGACTGCTGCGTGTTGTTGAGTCATCAGCTCGTTATAACAACAACCTCAGCGCGAGCTGAATCTCATTAAAATTTAACTACAGAAACAACTAAAAAATGTGTTAGCTGAATATATATATACAGGTAGTCCCCGACTTACGAGCAAGTTCCGTTCCTGCGAGTTGCTCGTAACACGAAAATTCGTAAGTTGGAACACGAAGCACGTGTTCTCGTAAGTCCGGATTTTCGCTCGTAAGTTGGAACATTTATGCTAGCGCTACTACGAACACTCGTTTTTCATCAAAAACGTTCATATTAGTTCATAAACATGGTCGGAAACGTGTTTCCAAACGGTTAGCTAACACACTTTCATCTAAAAACACAAAAAAGTGCTGTATTTTTTACAAATGTACTTCTCTTTCGCCAGCTCGTAAGTCCGGGATCTCGTATGTAAGAGCGCTCGTAAGTCAGGGACTACCTGTATTAGTGTTTCTGAGTTTAATGTTTGTTAATAACTGATTACAAATCAGCTTATTTTACACGTGCGTAGCAAGGATTTTCTGAGGGGCGATCGGTTAAAAGATAGAGTGGACCTACAAAAAGCAAGTTGTCTAGTAGCTCAATTGGTTAAGCATTGGGTTGGCACGCATATCCTTTTCTCGAAGCTGGTTCGAATCTCACTCGGTTCGGTTAAAACTTATTTTACGTTTGTCTTTTATTGGATTAAAAAAAAAAGGAGTTTCACAAACTCCTTTTTAATCTCAGTCCTCATTTTTTTATCCAATAAAAGACAAACGTAAAATAAGTTTTAACCGAACCGAGTGAGATTCGAACCAGCTTCGAGAAAAGGATCTGCGCGCCAACCCAATGCTTAACCAATTGAGCTACTGGGCAACTTGCTTTTGTAGGTCCACTCTATCTTTTAACCGATCGCCCCTCAGAAAATCCTTGCTACGCACGTGTAAAATAAGCTGATTTGTAATCAGTTCTTAACAAACATTAAACTCAGAAACACTAATATATATATTCAGCTAACAAATATTTTTTAGCAGCTTCCCTTCTCTTTCCACACACACACCAAGCGCGCACACAAGAACTTCCCACCCACTTCAAGAGAACACTCCACCCACTTCCAGAGAACTTCCCACCCACTTCAAGGTGGCTCTGCGGCCATTGCGTAATGAGCGGGGGCGGGCCAGACCGGGCTCTGGGCCAACCAGGGACGGGCCGGGCCATTGAGGGCTGTGCAGTGCGAAAACGGCTATAGACACCTGTAAGGGATCTGTCAAACTCAATTATCTTATTCACATCCATATACTGTCTTCTTCTTCTTTCCAGAGCTTTCCGGACTTCACCCTCACTAATCTTTCCCACTTCCTGGTCCACAGTTTCTATGACCTCCACTCTTCTTTCTCTTTCATTCTCTTCATTCATTAGCTCCTCAAAGTAATCCTTCCATCTTCCCATCACACTCTCCTCACTTGTTAGAACATTCCCATTCCCATCTTTAATAAGCCTAACCTGCTGCACATCCTTTCCAGCCTGATCCCTCTGTCTTGCCAATCGGTACAAGTCCTTCTCGCCCTCTTTAGTGTCCAGTCTCCCATACAACTCATTGTACGCCCTCTGCTTTGCCTTAGCTACTTCCCTCTTTGCTCTATGTCCCATCTCCTTATATTCCTGTCTCCTCTAATTATTGTTATACTGTATATATATATATATATATTATTCTCTGTACCAGAATTTTCTACCCCAAACACACTTCCTATCAGTAGAATCTACTGCTAGGCTGCTCTGATACTCCTTAGGTGCAGCTAATTTATATTCTCTATGAATCAAAATTGATCAAACTAAATGATGGAAAAGTAGTGAAAACCCTGTACACCTTTTTCAAAAATCTATCAACACACAACTACTGTACTGCACATTCACCAGGCACAAACATATATATTCACATTAATCTGTCTGAAACATTCACATTCTGCCTTCATCTCAACAACCTTCACCTCAACAACCTGGACCTCCTGGATCAAACTCACAGTCATTCTTCACTGGCGTAAGAATAATCATATGTAACTTCAACATACAGTGTAAACAACAATTGAGAGGTTGCAACAAATAGTGAGAAAACCTTGGCATATACAGTATTAGTGATATTAGTTGATTAGGTTGTTAGTTAATGTGATTAGTTCTGAACCTGTTGGATAAAAATGGTGATCGCATGTGCAGGGAAATAGATATTCCCTTCATTGTTCACACTGCAACATTAAGCATTCATTCAACATTAATTAATCTGCTGAAAAGGGGAGAAATGTAAAACCAGCTAATTTGTTCTGCTCGTCCAGCACAGCTGTGGAGTCTAGTGATTGTAAAGTGCATTTCCCCTTTTCAAATATAAATCATTCACAATTTTATTTTGCGTGTTACCCCAGAGCTGACAGATCATCAGAAGTCCATAGAAACAGATTTAACCTGTAAATGAATAATAAAAAGTTAGCACTTACAACTTTAATATGCCAGTTGTCACAAACTACAAACAACCCTGAACTGGTTAAATACAAAACCACATGTTAGGGTTTGAAACTAGAACATGATGCTTCCATCACAAAATCAAATCACTGAATAGCTATTGTTGCCTGGACTTCAACACAAACTTCCTTGCAACACGCTTGCAGCAACTTTTTCTCTTCCCTT
>JBBPBX010011432.1:0-55925 GCA_038048925.1 Garcialebias charrua | reverse complement strand
AATGAATCGATGAAAGTGTTTTTGTTTGAATTGTACTTTGATGTAAAAACTGTAAAAAAAACTTTGTCGAGGAAGTCTTCTTTTATAAGACTGAGCTGAACATAGCATGTAAGACTGAGGAAGTCATTCGTCCGAAACACGTCTTCAGTCTGAGGTGCTGCATTCAGCTCAGTCTTATAAATAACACCCTCTCACAGTGGATCAACCAGTTTGCAGGTCCTCCTTGATCATGAGAGCAGCTGGTTTTGGCTGTTCAGCAAACTCGTTGATCCACTGTGAGAGGGTGCTATTTATAAGACTGAGCTGAATGCAGTACCTCAGACTGAGGAAGTATTTATTTATAAGACTGAGCTGAGTACAGCATCCAAGACTGTGGAAGTCATTTGTCCGAAAGGTTTCCTCAATCTGAGATGTTGCATTCAGCTCAGTCTTATAAATAGCACCCTCTCACAGTGGATCAACCAATTTGCTGATGACAGCCAAAACCAGCTGCTCTCATGATCAAGGAGGACCTGCAAACTGGTTGATCCACTGTGAGAGGGTGCTATTTATGAGACTAAGCTGAATGCAGCACCTCACACTGAGGAAATCTTTATTTATAATACTGAGTTGAATACATTATCTCCAGACTTGGACAAAAGACTAAACATTTCCAGTTTTTTTTTTTTGCTTTTCTTTGTGTTGTTTTTTTGAATGTCCTGAGGACCAGACTTAGCTTTTTTGATTATTCTACTAGAATTATTGAGCATTCATCAGGGTATTTTAATTTTAGTATGTGTCTTGTTCAACAAGCTTTCTAGTGTTTTATGTTTTCATGTAACAAATGTGATGCCCTGTGATAAACTTGCGAACCGTGAAAGGTGCACCCCGCCCCTTGCCCTATGATTGCTGGATATGGGCACCGGCGACCCCCGTGACCCAAAATGGAAGAAACGGGTAAAGATAATGGATGGATGTAGAAAATGGGCAATGTTTAGGCTGATGGTCCTCCTTGATCATGTGAGCAGCTGGTTTTGGCTGTCATCAGGAAGTCTTTATTTATAAGACTCAGCTGAATACAACATCTCAGACTAAGGAAGTCTTTATAAGACTGAGCTGAATACAGCATCTCAGACTGAGGATGTCTTTCGTCACTCGTAAGTTAGGGATAACCTGTACTTTACAGTGGGTTGTGGTGAACCGTGTAAAAAAAGTACAATTTTGTTTTAGAAATATGTACAAGTTTATAATGTTAATGTTTTATAATATGTAAATATGTCATCTCAGACTGAGGAACTCTTTCATCGCTCGTAAGTCGGGGATCACCTGTACTTTACAGTGGGTTGTGGTGAACCGTGTAAAAAAAGTACAATTTTGTTTTAGAAATATGTACAAGTTTGTAATGTTAATGTTTTATAATATGTAAATATGTCATCTCAGACTGAGGAACTCTTTCGTCGCTCGTAAGTCGGGGATCACCTGTACTTTACAGTGGGTTGTGGTGAACCCTGTAAAAAAAGTACAATTTTGTTTTAGAAATATGTACAAGTTTGTAATGTTAATGTTTTATAATATGTAAATATGTCATCTCAGAAGTCTTTCATCGCTCATAAGTCAGGGATCACCTGTACTTTACATTGGGTTGTGATTAACCCTGCAGAAAAAGTAAAATTTTGTTTTAGAAATATGTACAAGTTTGTAATGTTAATGTTTTATAAAATGTAAATATGTCATCTCAGACTGAGGAACTCTTTCGTCGCTCGTAAGTCGGGGATCCCCTGTACTTTACATTAGGTTGTGATTAACCCTGCAGAAAAAGTAAAATTTTGTTTTAGAAATATGTATATAATGTTAATATGTTTTATAATAATGTAAATATGTCAACAGAATTTAAGTTTTTATTTTATTTTATTTGAAACATTTAAGTTTTATTTTATTTTAAACATTTGAAGATTTGTTAGTGAATATAAATAAAGTATGTGCCTAATTTGTTTAATAAAATCAGTTCAAAAAACTGTTCTCCTAATGCAGTGTCCTGTCACATTTGTGTGTTTTATGTTAATTTTATGTTAAGTAGGCGGAGTTTAAATGTCCCTTTAAAGACCCCATAATGCATGTTTGTCCTCCTGTCACATTTGTGTGTTTTATGTTAATTTTATGTTAAGTAGGCGGAGTTTAAATGTCCCTTTAAAGACCCCATAATGCATGTTTGTCCTCATAAACCACATTTTTTGACGTCCTTGTAAACCACACTGGAGTCTGGGTGGTAAAACGTGCTGTGAAGCTCCTATCGGAAAGCTAAAGTGACCCAAATTTTTTTCAAAATTTTTAGAGTGCTCTGAGCTTGGTCCCAGGTCGCTAGGACCTCGGGAAGGGGTAGACCCCGTATTACACCTTCGGGCGGGTTTGGCGAAAAAGTCCGGCTAAACCACATTGACAAACCTGTGTGTGTGTGTGTGTGTGTGTGTGTGTGTGAAATGTAAATTATTCTCTATACATGCAGAAAAACAAGTCTTGCCCCTCAAACAGGGCTGTCAGAGTTGCAGTGAGTTTATGTTAGGTGACAAATGATACCATACCATACCAATTTATTTATAGAGCACTTCAAACAGCAACGAGGCCAACCAATGTGCTGTACAATAGAAACAAAAAGCACAGTGGACAGGAAAACATAAAATAAAAATATAGATAGAAATAGCAAACAGAAACTTACTAAAATGGCGAAAAGTTTATATTACAGAGAGGAGCAAAACAAATCACATTGTGTTAAAGGCAAGAGAATAGAAGTGGGTTTTCAAGCGAGACTTAAAGACTGTGAGTGAGGGAGTCTGCCTGACACTCAGTGGCAACTCATTCCACAGTCTTGGACCTGCAACAGAGAAAGCCCTGTCACCTCTGAGCTTACGGCGAGTATCTGGGATTGAGAGAAGCTTCTGGTCTGCTGATCTCAGAGAGCGCCGTGGGACATATGGCTGTAGAAGGTCAGTGAGATAAGATGGAGCGGACTTGTTCAGAGATTTAAAAACATACATGAGTATTTTAAACTGGATCTAAATGTGAATGGGTAGCCAGTGCAGGGAGGCCAAAACTGGTGTGATGTGCTCTCTATGGCCTGTACCAGTTAAGAATCGGGCTGCAGCATTCTGGACCAGCTGTAGACGTGCAATGGAGGACTGACTGATTCCGAACAGAAGTGAATTGCAGTAATCGAGCCTCGATGTTATGAAAGCATGGATTACTGTCTCCAGGTTCTTTTTGGATAGTATGGGCTTCAGCTTAGACAGCCGCCTCAGCTGAAAAAAAACAGGATTTAACAATCATGTTTACTTGACTGTTAAGTTTCAGGGAAGGGTCCATTATCACCCCCAGATTAGTGACCCTTGGTTTTTCCAGTGGGGCTACAGAGAGAAGGTCGATGCAGTGGTTCATGAATGAGCCATTGGGATGGAACAACATGACTTCAGATCAGAACATGCGCTCAATACAAAAACAACTGGACTTTATTTGTTGCAGAAAACGTTTCACCCTTTATCCAAAGGGCTTTTTCAATTCAAAAGAGCAGCTGTGAAACAGAAGTTTTATACAGGCTGACTTGCCACGCACCAACATTTTAGCTCCTCTTGTTGGAAATACACCTAATCACATAAAGAACTCCATTGACTTTGCCAACAAAGTTCAACATTTGAAGCTAGCCCCGAGAGAAACTCTTGTATTGTATGATGTGACTTCTCTTTTCGCGTGCATACCCATTTCTGAAGCAATAGAAACTGTCAAAAAACGACTTCTACAAGACAAGGATTTGGACAAAAGGACCAACTTCACCCCAGACCACATCTGCACCCTGCTGGATCTCTGCCTCTCCACCACTTATTTCAAGTTCAATGACAGATTTTACAGACAGAAGCACGGCTGTGCCATGGGATCTCCAGTGTCACCCATTGTTGCAAACCTCTACATGGAGGAAGTGGAACAGAAAGCCCTAAACTCCTATGAGGGAACAGCGCCAAGCCATTGGTTCAGATACGTGGATGATACCTGGGTCCAAATCCAAACCAAGGAAGTAGAAGCGTTCACCAGACACATTAACTCGGTCGACAACAACATCAAGTTCACCAGAGAGGATGCATACGACAACAAGCTGCCTTTTTTGGACTGTTTGGTCCACATGGAAAGAGAGGACAGTCTCAACATTGAAGTTTACAGAAAACCAACCCACACAGAGCAGTATCTTCTGTTTGACTCTCACCATCCACTGAAGCACAAACTTTCTGTCATCAGAACTTTACAGCATCGGGCAGAGCACATCCCCACAAGGACAGAAGGGAAGGAAAAGGAACAGAAACACATTGAAAAATCTCTCCAAACATGTGGATATCCTAACTTGGCTTTTGTCAAGTCAGCGAGGAAGTCGACAAAACACAATAATGATCAGAAAAAGGACTACAGACGAAAAAACATTGTCATCCCTTATGTGGCTGGACTATCAGAGAGTTTCAGAAGGATTTTCAACAAACACAACATCCCAGTACATTTCAAACCCAGCAGGACTCTCAGACAGAGGCTGGTCCACCCGAAGGACAAGACTCCCTCACACAAACAGAGTGGTGTAGTTTATGCAGTCCAGTGCAGCGAGGACTGTCCAGACCTCTACATTGGAGAAACTAAACAGCCTCTTCACAGACGAATGTCCCAACATAACCAGCACACGCAAAAGAGAGCACATTACACCAGTCTTGGCCTCCCTTCACTGGCTACCGGTTCATCTTCGAATCCAATTCAAAATTCTCATGTATGTCTACAAATCACTGAACAGTCTCGCCCCCGCCTATCTCTCGGATCTGATACACCCATATGTCCCTCCACGTGCTTTGAGGTCAGAGGATCAGGTACTCTTAATAGTTCCAGAAACTCGCCTTAAGCGCAGGGGTGACAGGGCGTTCTCTGTAGCAGGCCCAAGACTCTGGAACGAGTTACCGCTGCTCATCAAACAGGCCCCCTCCCTCTCAGTTTTCAAATCCCGGTTAAAAACTCACTACTACTCCATCGCTTTCAATGCCAGCTGATTTGTATTGGATCGTTTGATTTATGATCTGCAATGTTTTTATGTTTTTCGTGTTGTACTTCATTGTCTGTGTTGCCTGTTGCGTGTTTGTTTGTCCAGCACTTTGGTGTGGACTTGTTCCTGTTTAAAGTGCTTTATAAATAAAATGGTATGGTATGGTATGGTAATATAGGAGAGCCTCCTCTGGACAAAACTCAGCTGTTCACCTCCACCTCACGGACAAGGGACACTCATTTGAAGACCAGAATGTGCACATTTTGGACAGAGAGCACAGATGGTTTGAGAGGGGGGTGAAAGAAGCTGTGTATGTTAAACGGGAAAAGCCTTCTCTTAACCGAGGGGGGGGGGCTCAGGTTTCAACTTTCAAAGACATATAATGCAGCTTTAAATCTGATTCCAAGACAGTTCACACCTGTTGAGAACAGAGTAGCTGCTTCTGTGGATTAGAGGAACAAAGACCTTAACAAACCCCCTACTGTTAAGCTGTGATGTGTTGTTGCGTCAATTTACATAGAATGGATATGTTATCTCCGGTAGGTGTGGGCATTATTTCAGCTTCCAATTTACATGTTGGTGCGTGGCATGTCAGCCTGTATAAACTTCTGTTTCACAGCTGCTCTTTTGAATTGAAAAAGCCCTTTGGATAAAGGGTGAAACATTTTCTGCAACAAATAAAGTCCAGTTGTTTTTGTATTGAGCGCTTGTTCTGATTTTATCATGTCCTGGACGACTGAGAATCTTCACCAGCAACATGACTTCAGACTTATTTTCATTGAAACTTAAAAAGTTTGAAGCCATCCAGTCATGGATGTTGGTCCAGGCAGTCGATCTGATCATCTGATCATCTGACTGTCGATTGCAGTGATGCACATTATAAGAAGAAATAGAGGGCCCCAAACCAAATTTTGCTTAGCACCCTATGGAGGCTTGGGCCGGCCCTGATTATTTGCATCACAATTTCACAATGTTTTTTTTTTCCCAACTTGAGGTTGTTCCATCTGCTACACGTACTATTTTATTGTTCATAACTTTTACAAAAATAAAATAAAATAAAATGAAAAATCGACAAGTAAACCTTTTCTTTGGCCTAAAAAACATTAAAATATTTATGTTTCTGTATGGGTTGTGCACTGAGAGAGCTGAATTAGCCAGATTTATTTTTTCCTCAACATTAGCATGCCATATCATATTTGAAGCTGTGCAAATATGATGCACAGACTTTATCAAACCCTTGTAAGATTTTAAAGCCCTAAAACCAAACATGTCAGGAAGCCTGGAGGTCCTGTTTATGGAAGACTAATGTGTTGGAGAAATGACCCACATTCAGTGGACCACACTAATAAATATTAGTTTGTATATGCACACACACTGACATCACGCATATGTGCACCCAAACAGCATATGTGCTGTTTCGCCCTGTTAGACACTGCTCCCCTACAGCTACAGTATGTGGAGAACATTTCATTGCAGCTGTCATGTCATTCAGTGCACAGTTTGATGTTTCAGTAAATAAATGTTCACTTGTTTGGAGCTTTAATCTCATCCAGCAATTTTATTAACTACAAGGGATGACACAGCAGCAAACGCTGATTGCACAACCATCATTTCTTTTTGTGTGATATTTACTCATGACGCAGGGCAACCTATTTGCTAACGAGTTTCACCTCTGATATTTCCACTGCTTTTCAAATATAGAATCCTTTTGGAGACTGGATTTTGTTTCTTCTGTTTGCATATCCTTACACCTTTTTAATGCATATGCAGCAAAAATGCAGATTTAAAAAAATCACTGCTCAAGAATAGAATCATAGGAAAAAGGAAAACTGAAGAGGAGCCTTATGTATGAACAGTACTCAAAAAGTATACACAAAAAGCTTGTTTGTGCCATATGCCATGCATGTCAGAATGTATAAAAACAAACCAAAGGGTGCATAAATAAACTCAACATTTTGAAATGCACTAAGAATATGCATTTTACCACAAACACGTTTTTCAATCAACAGCATCAAAGCATAAAGTATTTAAACACATAAATGCACAACATATGACTCAGTTCAGGTTTCTGAACTTCAGAGGTGTTAAAATAGTTTTCTCACGAGTTGGATCATTTATTGTTTGAGCCCTAACAATGAAACTGTACCACCTCATGCAGAATAACACATTACACACCTCAAAATGATCAAAACCTCTGCCCAATGTAAACTGTAAAGTGTTTATGTTTGTCTGTGTTTAATCTGACTTGGCAAAATGTCTCAGGAATCACTGAACTGAATTTAATGAAACTCACAGCATTGATTGGGTATTATTTGGATATAAAGTACTGATTAACATTTGAAGACAACTAAAATCAAGATGGCAACCACAGGTAACCCTAGAAAATACAAAAATGTCTACAACAAAGGGCACTTTGCAGCTACTGAAGTAAACTTTGGTGTGGTAGTAGCAAGGAGGATCCATAACAAAACTAAAATGGTTAGAACATTGTGTCAAAACCTTAATTAAAACTACACTACTCAGAGAAACTTTGTTAGTCTAATTTACAGACAAGACATCCCTGCTCCCATCCAGTAACAGGGATGTCTTGTCTGTAAATTAGACTAACAAAGTTCTCTGAGTAGCCTCTGTTGTTGGTTGGGAGGTGTTTTTTGTCAATTTACATACAGTTTTGTGTCTTCTACCAGAGACCTCAAGGGAACCCCCTACTGTTAAGGTGTGATCTTTCAATTTACATGTATGTGTTACAAACCCCCTTCTGTTAAGCTGTGATGTGTTGTTTTGTCAATTTAAATAGAATGGGCATGTTATCTCAGGTATGTTGTGGTGTTATTTCAGTTTCCAATTTCATATGTTGGTGCGTGGCTTGTCAGCCTGTATAAAACTTCTCGGTCTCACAGCTTCCATTCATTCAGAATTGAAAAAGACTTCTGGACAGAAGTCGAAACGTTTTCTGCAACAAATAAAGTCCAGTTGATCCTGTATTGAACGCCTTTTTTGATTTTAGAAGATATTATAAATCAATTAAGCTCCTCCTCCTGCTGTTTTGATATCCTACCCACAACTTTCCTTAAGAAAGTGCTGCCTGTCATTGCTTCTGATCTGATTCAAACAGTAAACGCATCCTTCTCATCAGGTGTTTTCTCCCCAGGCTTTCAAAACAGCAGTTATCAAACCACTGATGAAAAAGAACAGCCTGGACAAACCACTACTGCAGAATTACAGGCCAATCTCCAACCTTCCATTCATCAGCAAAATTACTGAAGAAGCTGTGTTTCAACATATAAATAACTTCCTAACGAAGACTAGCTGCTTTGAGATCTTTCAGTCCGGTTTCCATGCTCACTACAGTACTGATACTGCCCTTGTCAGTGTTCAATGACATCTACATAAATACAGACTGTGGAAGAACCACAGTGCTGGTTCTTTTGGACCTCAGTGCAGCATTTGACACTGTTGACCATGACATATTATTGAAATGACTGGAGAGTTGGGTATGACTCTCCGGTTGGTTCAAATCTTACATAAAGAAAAGGGATTTTTTTTGGTCTCAATAGGTAACTTATTGAAGCGGACATAAGACAAGTACGAGGTACCCCAAGGTTCAATCCTGGGACCACTGTTATTCAATATATATGCTCCCACTAGCTCAGGTTATAACAGGAAATAAGATTAGTTACCATAACTACGCAGATGATACACAGCTCTACATTACGACGTCACCAGATGACTCTGAACCCAATCAAGCACTGAACAGATGCTTAGAACAAATAAATGTGTGGATGTGCCATAACTTTCTCCAGCTGAACAGAAACAAAATTGAAGTAATTATCTTTGGACCAAAAGAGGAATGATCTAGAGCAGGTGTGCCCAACCAGTCGCTCGCGGCAGACCTGTCACCCGTCAGCTGGTTCCCAGTCGCCCGCGAAGCGCAACCTTGCTCTACAGCTGACGAGCCGGCTCTCAGCTGTTAACAAGGTGAAATGTCCGCTGCTAAACTTCATTCTAACTCCGGCAGAAGTGGTGGAGGTGACATGAGGGCGGCCGTGGCGTAGTGGTAATGGCAGTCGTCCCCCGATCGGAAGGTTGGCGGTTCGAATCCCGGTTCCCCACACCATGTGTCGTTGTGTCCTTGGGCAAGACACTTAACCCCGAGTTGCTCCCGGTAGGACTGGAAAGCACCTTGCATAGTAGTCTGCCGCTACCGGTGTATGAATGTGTGTAGCATTCAATGTGTGTAGCACTTTGAGATTTTCACTAATGAAAAGTGCGTTATAAATTGAATTCATTATTATTTTTATTATTATGTCCATTGCTAAGCTTCATTCTATCTCCGGCAGAAGTGGTGGAGGTGACATGTCCGCTGCTAAGCTTCATTCTAACTCCGGCAGAAGTGGTGGAGGTGGGGGGTGGGAGGAGTGACAATATTCCAATGCGCAGCAATGCTTTCCTCAGCCCTCCCCATCTTGTATTCTCACAGACATAGTCTCGCGAGTTTTGGGTGTGGTGACACAACTGAACCTAAAGTCTCCTGAGAGCGCTGTGGAGTGAATGTCAGTACGCAGAAAACATGGATGGAAAACAAGCAAACGAAAACTTATTCTTTTCACACAAAGTGGGAGGAGGAGTAATTTTTTGTTTATTCTAATTCTAAGTCTATTTGCCTCATCTGTAATTTGAGCGTTGCCTTGCCCAAAAAGTGTAACTTGAAGCTGCATTTCAATACGATGCACAAACTGAGACAGATCTCCCTCCTAAAAGTTGTTTACGGACTCAGAGAGTGCAGGAACTAAAAAACAAGCTTGTAGCACAGCAATCGATCTTCACTCAGCCAAGCACAAAAGGTAAATCTGCTACGATCGCCTCCTACCGTGTTAGCTGCATCCTGGCTCAACATAAGAAGTCTTTCAGTGATGGAGAAGTTGTGAAAGAAGCGTTTATTATTCACCTGGATTATTGATCATAAATAAGGATGGTATTCTGTGTTATTCACCTAAATTATTGATCATAAATCAGGATGGTATTCTGTGTTATTCACCTGGATTATTGATCATAAATCAGGATGTTATTCTGTGTTATTCACCTGGATTATTGATCATAAATCAGGATGTTATTCTGTGTTATTCACCTGGATTATTGATCATAAATCAGGATGGTATTCTGTGTTATTCACCTGGATTATTGATCATAAATCAGGATGTTATTCTGTGTTATTCACCTGGATTATTGATCATAAATCAGGATGTTATTCTGTGTTATTCACCTGGATTATTGATCATAAATCAGGATGTTATTCTGTGTTATTCACCTGGATTATTGATCATAAATCAGGATGTTATTCTGTGTTATTCACCTGGATTATTGATCATAAATCAGGATGATTCTGTGTTATTCACCTGGATTATTGATCATAAATCAGGATGTATTCTGTGTTATTCACATGGATTATTGATCATAAATCAGGATGTTATTCTGTGTTATTCACCTGGATTATTGATCATAAATCAGGATGTTATTCTGTGTTATTCACCTGGATTATTGATCATAAATCAGGATGGTATTCTGTGTTATTCACCTGGATTATTGATCATAAATCAGGATGTTATTCTGTGTTATTCACCTGGATTATTGATCATAAATCAGGATGTTATTCTGTGTTATTCACCTGGATTATTGATCATAAATCAGGATGTTATTCTGTGTTATTCACCTGGATTATTGATCATAAATCAGGATGGTATTCTGTGTTATTCACCTGGATTATTGATCATAAATCAGGATGTTATTCTGTGTTATTCACCTGGATTATTGATCATAAATCAGGATGGTATTCTGTGTTATTCACTTGGATTATTGATCATGCATCAGGATGTTATTCTGTTTTATTCACATGGATTATTGATCATAAATCATGATGTTATTCTGTGTTATTCACCTGGATTATTGATCATAAATCAGGATGGTATTCTGTGTTATTCACTTGGATTATTGATCATGCATCAGGATGTTATTCTGTTTTATTCACATGGATTATTGATCATAAATCAGGATGTTATTCTGTGTTATTCACCTGGATTGTTGATCATAAATCAGGATTATATTCTGTGTTATTCACATGGATTATTGAGCATGCATCAGGATGGTATTCTGCATTATTCAACTGGATTATTGATCATAAATCAGGATGGTATTCTGTGTTATTCACCTGGATTATTGATCATAAATCAGGATTATATTCTGTGTTATTCACATGGATTATTGATCATAAATCAGGATGTTATTCTGTGTTATTCACATGGATTATTGATCATAAATCAGGATGGTATTCTGTGTTATTCACCTGGATTATTGATCATAAATCAGGATGTTATTCTGTGTTATTCACCTGGATTATTGATCATAAATCAGGATGTTATTCTGTGTTATTCACCTGGATTATTGATCATAAATCAGGATGTTATTCTGTGTTATTCACCTGGATTATTGATCATAAATCAGGATGGTATTCTGTGTTATTCACCTGGATTATTGATCATAAATCAGGATGTATTCTGTGTTATTCACCTGGATTATTGATCATAAATCAGGATGGTATTCTGTGTTATTCACCTGGATTATTGATCATAAATCAGGATGATATTCTGTGTTATTCACCTGGATTATTGATCATAAATCAGGATGGTATTCTGTGTTATTCACCTGGATTATTGATCATAAATCAGGATGGTATTCTGTGTTATTCACCTGGATTATTGATCATAAATCAGGATGTTATTCTGTGTTATTCACCTGGATTATTGATCATAAATCAGGATGGTATTCTGTGTTATTCACCTGGATTATTGATCATAAATCAGGATGTATTCTGTGTTATTCACCTGGATTATTGATCATAAATCAGGATGTTATTCTGTGTTATTCACCTGGATTATTGATCATAAATCAGGATGGTATTCTGTGTTATTCACCTGGATTATTGATCATAAATCAGGATGTTATTCTGTGTTATTCACCTGGATTATTGATCATAAATCAGGATGGTATTCTGTGTTATTCACCTGGATTATTGATCATAAATCAGGATGGTATTCTGTGTTATTCACCTGGATTATTGATCATAAATCAGGATGTTATTCTGTGTTATTCACCTGGATTATTGATCATAAATCAGGATGTTATTCTGTGTTATTCACCTGGATTATTGATCATAAATCAGGATGGTATTCTGTGTTATTCACTTGGATTATTGATCATGCATCAGGATGTTATTCTGTTTTATTCACATGGATTATTGATCATAAATCAGGATGTTATTCTGTGTTATTCACCTGGATTATTGATCATAAATCAGGATGGTATTCTGTGTTATTCACCTGGATTATTGATCATAAATCAGGATGTTATTCTGTGTTATTCACCTGGATTATTGATCATAAATCAGGATGTTATTCTGTGTTATTCACATGGATTATTGATCATAAATCAGGATGTTATTCTGTGTTATTCACCTGGATTGTTGATCATAAATCAGGATTATATTCTGTGTTATTCACATGGATTATTGAGCATGCATCAGGATGGTATTCTGCATTATTCAACTGGATTATTGATCATAAATCAGGATGGTATTCTGTGTTATTCACCTGGATTGTTGATCATAAATCAGGATTGTATTCTGTGTTATTCACATGGATTATTGAGCATGCATCAGGATGGTATTCTGCATTATTCAACTGGATTATTGATCATAAATCAGGATGGTATTCTGTGTTATTCACCTGGATTGTTGATCATAAATCAGGATTATATTCTGTGTTATTCACATGGATTATTGAGCATGCATCAGGATGGTATTCTGCATTATTCAACTGGATTATTGATCATAAATCAGGATGGACAGGTCCTAGGTGAGGGACGAGACAAAGCGCAGCCCACAAGACCCCTTATGATGAGTAATATAAATGGAAACAATGTTCCCTCGCCCGGACGCGGGTCACCGGGGCCCCACTCTGGAGCCAGGCCCGGAGGAGGGGCACGTTGGCGAGCGCCTGGTGGCCGGGCTTTCACCCATGGAGCTCGGCCGGGCACAGCCCGAAGAGGAGACGTGGGTCCCCCTTCCCATAGGCTCACCACCTGTGGGAGGGGCCAAAGGGGTCGGGTGCATTGTGGAATGGGTGGTGGCCGAGGGCGGGGACCCTGGCGGTCTGATCCTCGGCTACAGAAGCTGGCCATTGGGACATGGAATGTCACCTCTCTGGTGGGGAAGGAGCCTGAGCTAGTGTGTGAGGTTGAGAGGTTCCGGCTAGAAATAGTCGGACTCACCTCAACGCATGGCTCTGGCTCTGGAACCAGTTTCCTTGAGAGGGGTTGGACACTCTTCCACTCTGGAGTTGCCCCTGGTGAGAGGCGCCGAGCAGGAGTGGGCATACTTGTTGCCCCCCATCTCGGTGCCTGTACGTTGGGGTTCACCCCGGTGAACGAGAGGGTAGCCTCCCTTCGCCTACGTGTGGGGGGACGGGCTCTGACTGTTGTTTGTGCCTATGCGCCGAACGGCAGCGCAGATTACCCACCCTTTTTGGAGTCCTTGGAGGGGGTATTGGAGGGTGCGCCTCCTGGGGACTCCCTTGTTCTGCTGGGGGACTTCAACGCTCACGTGGGCAATGACAGTGAGACCTGGAGGGGTGTGGTTGGGAGGAACGGCCCCCCTGATCTGAACCCGAGTGGTGTTCTGTTGTTGGACTTCTGTGCTCGTCATGGATTGTCCATAACGAACACCATGTTCAGGCATAAGGGTGTCCATATGTGCTCTTGGCACCAGGACACCCTAGGTCGTAGTTCAATGATCGACTTTGTTGTCGTCTCATCTGATCTGCGGCCGCATGTCCTGGACACTCGGGTGAAGAGAGGGGCGGAGCTGTCAACTGACCACTACCTGGTGGTGAGTTGGCTCCGATGGTGGGGGAGGATGCCGGTCAGACCTGGCAGACCCAAACGTATTGTGAGGGTCTGCTGGGAACGTCTGGCAGAGTCTCCCGTAAGACGGAGCTTTAACTCCCACCTCCGGGAGAGCTTTGAACACGTTCCGAGGGAGGCGGGGGACATTGAGCCCGAGTGGGCCATGTTTCGCGCCTCTATTGTCGAGGCAGCTTATCGGAGTTGTGGCCGCAAGGTTGTTGGTGCCTGTCGTGGTGGCAACCCTCGAACCCGGTGGTGGACACCGGCGGTGAGGGATGCTGTCAAGCTGAAGAAGGAGTCCTATTGGGCCTTTTTGGCCTGTGGGACCCCGGAAGCAGCAGATAGGTACCGGCAGTCCAAGCGGCATGCGGCTCGGGTGGTTGCTGAGGCAAAAACTCGGGCGTGGGAGGAGTTCGGAGAGGCCATGGAGAATGACTTCCGTACGGCTTCGAGGCGATTCTGGTCCACCATCCGGCGTCTCAGGGGGGGAAAGCGGTACGCGACCAACACCATTTATGGTGGGGATGGCGTGCTGTTGACCTCAACTCGGGATGTTGTGAGTCGGTGGGCGGAATACTTCGAAGACCTCCTCAATCCTACTGGCACGTCTTCCACTGAGGAAGCGGAGCCTGGGGACTTTGGATCGGGCTCTCCAATCTCTGGTGCGGAGGTCGCCGAGGTGGTTAAAAAGCTCCGCGGTGGCAAGGCTCCGGGGGTGGATGAGATTCGTCCTGAGTTCCTTAGGGCTCTGGATGTTGTGGGGTTGTGTTGGCTTACGCGACTCTGCAATATCGCGTGGACATCGGGGGCAGTTCCCTTGGATTGGCAGACTGGGGTGGTGGTTCCCCTATTCAAAAAGGGGGACCGTAGGGTGTGTTCCAACTATAGAGGGATCACACTCTTAAGCCTCCCTGGTAAGGTCTATTCAGGGGTTCTGGAGAGGAGGGTCCGTCGGATAGTCGAACCTCGGATTCAGGAGGAGCAGTGTGGTTTTCGTCCTGGTCGTGGAACACTAGACCAGCTCTACACCCTCAACAGGGTCCTGGAGGGTGCGTGGGAGTTTGCCCAACCAGTTTACATGTGCTTTGTAGACTTGGAAAAGGCATTCGACCGCGTCCCTCGGGGGGTTCTGTGGCGGGTACTCCGGGAGTATGGGGTACCAGGCCCATTGATATGGGCTGTTAGGTCCCTGTACGACCGGTGTCAGAGCTTGGTCCGCATTGCCGGCAGTAAGTCAGGCTCGTTTCCGGTGAGAGTTGGACTCCGCCAAGGTTGCCCTTTGTCACCGATTCTGTTTATAACTTTTATGGACAGAATTTCTAGGCGCAGCCAAGGTGTTGAGAGGATCCGTTTTGGTGGCCTTAGAATCGCTTCTCTGTTTTTTGCAGATGATGTGGTCCTATTGGCTTCATCAGCTCGTGATCTACAGCTTTCACTGGAGCGGTTTGCAGCTGAATGCGATGCGGCCGGGATGAGGATCAGTTCCTCCAAATCCGAGGCCATGGTCTTGAGCCGGAAAAGGGTAGCGTGCCCTCTCCGGGTCGGGGAGGAGGTCCTGCCCCAAGTGGAGGAGTTTAAGTATCTCGGGATCTTGTTCACGAATGAGGGAAAACTGGAGCGTGAG
Organism: Garcialebias charrua; assembly: GCA_038048925.1. Lineage (NCBI taxonomy): Eukaryota > Metazoa > Chordata > Actinopteri > Cyprinodontiformes > Rivulidae > Garcialebias > Garcialebias charrua. The sequence goes on along the minus strand of JBBPBX010011432.1, from coordinate 40,311 downwards.
ATCGATAGGCGGATAGGTGCAGCGTCCGCAGTGAAGCGGGCGCTGTACCGGTCTGTCGTGGTGAAGAGAGAGCTGAGTCAAAAGGCAAAGCTCTCAATTTACCGATCGATCTACGTTCCCACCCTCATCTATGGTCATGAGCTTTGGGTTATGACCGAAAGAACAAGATCTCGGATACAAGCGGCTGAAATGAGTTTTCTCCGCAGGGTGGCTGGACTCTCCCTTAGAGATAGGGTGAGAAGCTCAGTCATCCGGGAGGGACTCGGAGTAGAGCCGCTGCTTCTCCACATCGAGAGGAGCCAGTTGAGGTGGCTCGGGCATCTGGTTAGGATGCCTCCTGGACGCCTCCCTGGTGAGGTGTTCCGGGCATGTCCCACCGGGAGGAGACCCAGAGGAAGACCCAGGATACGCTGGAGGGACTATGTTTCTCGGCTGGCCTGGGAACGCCTTGGGATTCCCCCAGAGGAGCTGCTCCAAGTGGCTGGGGAGAGGGAAGTCTGGGCCTCCCTACTTAGGCTGCTACCCCCGCGACCCGACCCCGGATAAGCGGAAGAAAATGGATGGATGGATGGATGGAAATCAGGATGGTATTCTGTGTTATTCACCTGGATTGTTGATCATAAATCAGGATTGTATTCTGTGTTATTCACATGGATTATTGAGCATGCATCAGGATGGTATTCTGCATTATTCAACTGGATTATTGATCATAAATCAGGATGGTATTCTGTGTTATTCACCTGGATTGTTGATCATAATTCAGGATTATATTCTGTGTTATTCACATGGATTATTGAGCATGCATCAAGATGGTATTCTGTTTAATTCATATGGATTATTGATCATAAATCAGGATGTTATTCTGTGTTATTCACATGGATTATTGATCATAAATCAGGATGTTATTCTGTTTTATTCACATGGATTATTGATCATAAATCAGGATGTTATTCTGTGTTATTCACATGGATTATTGATCATAAATCAGGATGTTATTCTGTGTTATTCACATGGATTATTGATCATAAATCAGGATGGTATTCTGTTATTCACATGGATTATTGATCATAAATCAGGATGTTATTCTGTGTTATTCACCTGGATTATTGATCATAAATCAGGATGTTATTCTGTGTTATTCACCTGGATTATTGATCATAAATCAGGATGTTATTCTGTGTTATTCACCTGGATTATTGATCATAAATCAGGATGTTATTCTGTGTTATTCACCTGGATTATTGATCATAAATCAGGATGTTATTCTGTGTTATTCACCTGGATTATTGATCATAAATCAGGATGGTATTCTGTGTTATTCACCTGGATTATTGATCATAAATCAGGATGTTATTCTGTGTTATTCACCTGGATTATTGATCATAAATCAGGATGGTATTCTGTGTTATTCACTTGGATTATTGATCATGCATCAGGATGTTATTCTGTTTTATTCACATGGATTATTGATCATAAATCATGATGTTATTCTGTGTTATTCACCTGGATTATTGATCATAAATCAGGATGTTATTCTGTGTTATTCACTTGGATTATTGATCATGCATCAGGATGTTATTCTGTTTTATTCACATGGATTATTGATCATAAATCAGGATGTTATTCTGTGTTATTCACATGGATTATTGATCATAAATCAGGATGGTATTCTGCATTATTCAACTGGATTATTGATCATAAATCAGGATGGTATTCTGTGTTATTCACCTGGATTGTTGATCATAAATCAGGATTATATTCTGTGTTATTCACATGGATTATTGAGCATGCATCAGGATGGTATTCTGCATTATTCAACTGGATTATTGATCATAAATCAGGATGGTATTCTGTGTTATTCACCTGGATTGTTGATCATAAATCAGGATTGTATTCTGTGTTATTCACATGGATTATTGAGCATGCATCAGGATGGTATTCTGCATTATTCAACTGGATTATTGATCATAAATCAGGATGGTATTCTGTGTTATTCACCTGGATTGTTGATCATAAATCAGGATTATATTCTGTGTTATTCACATGGATTATTGAGCATGCATCAAGATGGTATTCTGTTTAATTCATATGGATTATTGATCATAAATCAGGATGTTATTCTGTGTTATTCACATGGATTATTGATCATAAATCAGGATGTTATTCTGTTTTATTCACATGGATTATTGATCATAAATCAGGATGTTATTCTGTGTTATTCACATGGATTATTGATCATAAATCAGGATGTTATTCTGTGTTATTCACATGGATTATTGATCATAAATCAGGATGTTATTCTGTTTTATTCACATGGATTATTGATCATAAATCAGGATGTTATTCTGTGTTATTCACATGGATTATTGATCATAAATCAGGATGTTATTCTGTGTTATTCACATGGATTATTGATCATAAATCAGGATGTTATTCTGTTTTATTCACATGGATTATTGATCATAAATCAGGATGTTATTCTGTTTTATTCACATGGATTATTGATCATAAATCAGGATGATATTCTGTGTTATTCACATGGATTATTGATCATAAATCAGGATGTTATTCTGTGTTATTCACATGGATTATTGATCATAAATCAGGATGATATTCTGTGTTATTCACATGGATTATTGATCATAAATCAGGATGTTATTCTGTGTTATTCACATGGATTATTGAGAATGCATCAGGATGGTATTCTGTGTTATTCACATGGATTATTGATCATAAATCAGGATGTTATTCTGTTTTATTCACATGGATTATTGATCATAAATCAGGATGTTATTCTGTTTTATTCACATGGATTATTGATCATAAATCAGGATGATATTCTGTGTTATTCATCTGGATTACTGATCATAAATCAGGATGTTATTCTGTGTTATTCACTTGGATTATTGATCATAAATCAGGATGATATTCTGTGTTATTCACCTGGATTATTGATCATAAATCAGGATGTTATTCTGTTTTATTCACATGGATTATTGATCATTAATCAGGATGATATTCTGCATTATTCACCTGGATTATTGATCATAAATCAGGATTATATTCTGTGTTATTCACATGGATTATTGAGCATGCATCAGGATGGTATTCTGCATTATTCAACTGGATTATTGATCATAAATCAGGATGGTATTCTGTGTTATTCACCTGGATTGTTGATCATAAATCAGGATTTTATTCTGTGTTATTCACATGGATTATTGATCATAAATCAGGATGTTATTCTGTTTTATTCACATGGATTATTGATCATAAATCAGGATGTTATTCTGTGTTATTCACATGGATTATTGATCATAAATCAGGATGTTATTCTGTGTTATTCACATGGATTATTGATCATAAATCAGGATGGTATTCTGCATTATTCACTGGATTATTGAGCATGCATCAGGATGGTATTCTGTTTAATTCATATGGATTATTGATCATAAATCAGGATGTTATTCTGTGTTATTCACATGGATTATTGATCATAAATCAGGATGTTATTCTGTTTTATTCACATGGATTATTGATCATAAATCAGGATGTTATTCTGTGTTATTCACATGGATTATTGATCATAAATCAGGATGTTATTCTGTGTTATTCACATGGATTATTGATCATAAATCAGGATGTTATTCTGTGTTATTCACATGAATTATTGATCATAAATCAGGATGGTATTCTGCATTATTCAACTGGATTATTGAGCATGCATCAAGATGGTATTCTGTTTAATTCATATGGATTATTGATCATAAATCAGGATGTTATTCTGTGTTATTCACATGGATTATTGATCATAAATCAGGATGTTATTCTGTGTTATTCACATGGATTATTGATCATAAATCAGGATGTTATTCTGTGTTATTCACATGGATTATTGATCATAAATCAGGATGTTATTCTGTGTTATTCACATGGATTATTGATCATAAATCAGGATGTTATTCTGTGTTATTCACATGGATTATTGATCATAAATCAGGATGTTATTCTGTGTTATTCACATGAATTATTGATCATAAATCAGGATGGTATTCTGCATTATTCAACTGGATTATTGAGCATGCATCAAGATGGTATTCTGTTTAATTCATATGGATTATTGATCATAAATCAGGATGTTATTCTGTGTTATTCACATGGATTATTGATCATAAATCAGGATGTTATTCTGTTTTATTCACATGAATTATTGATCATAAATCAGGATGTTATTCTGTGTTATTCACATGGATTATTGATCATAAATCAGGATGTTATTCTGTGTTATTCACATGGATTATTGATCATAAATCAGGATGGTATTCTGTTTAATTCACATGGATTATTGATCATAAATCAGGATGTTATTCTGTGTTATTCACATGGATTATTGATCATAAATCAGGATGTTATTCTGTGTTATTCACATGGATTATTGAGAATGCATCAGGATGATATTCTGTGTTATTCACATGGATTATTGAGAATGCATCAGGATGATATTCTGTGTTATTCACATGGATTAGTGATCATAAATCAGGATGGTATTCTGTGTTATTCACATGGATTATTGATCATAAATCAGGATGTTATTCTGTTTTATTCACATGGATTATTGATCATAAATCAGGATGTTATTCTGTGTTATTCACATGGATTATTGATCATAAATCAGGATGTTATTCTGTGTTATTCAACTGGATTATTGATCATAAATCAGGATGTTATTCTGTGTTATTCAACTGGATTATTGAGCATGCATCAGGATGGTATTCTGCATTATTCAACTGGATTATTGAGCATGCATCAGGATGGGTATTCTGCATTAATCAACTGGATTATTGAGCATAAATCAGGATGATAATTCACATGGATTATTGATCATAAATCAGGATGATATTCTGTGTTATTCACATGGATTATTGATCATAAATCAGGATGTTATTCTGTTTTATTCACATGGATTATTGATCATAAATCAGGATGATATTCTGTGTTATTCACATGGATTATTGATCATAAATCAGGATGTTATTCTGTTTTATTCACATGGATTATTGATCATAAATCAGGATGTTATTCTGTGTTATTCACATGGATTATTGATCATAAATCAGGATGTTATTCTGTGTTATTCACATGGATTATTGATCATGAATCAGGATGTTATTCTGTTTTATTCACATGGATTATTGATCATAAATCAGGATGTTATTCTGTGTTATTCACATGGATTATTGATCATGAATCAGGATGTTATTCTGTTTTATTCACATGGATTATTGATCATAAATCAGGATGGTATTCTGCATTATTCAACTGGATTATTGATCATAAATCAGGATGGTATTCTGCATTATTCAACTGGATTATTGAGCATGCATCAGGATGGTATTCTGTTTAATTCACATGGATTATTGATCATAAATCAGGATGTTATTCTGTGTTATTCACATGGATTATTGATCATAAATCAGGATGTTATTCTGTTTTATTCACATGGATTATTGATCATAAATCAGGATGTTATTCTGTGTTATTCACATGGATTATTGATCATAAATCAGGATGTTATTCTGTGTTATTCACATGGATTATTGATCATAAATCAGGATGTTATTCTGTGTTATTCACATGGATTATTGATCATAAATCAGGATGTTATTCTGTGTTATTCACATGGATTATTGATCATAAATCAGGATGTTATTCTGTGTTATTCACATGGATTATTGATCATAAATCAGGATGTTATTCTGTGTTATTCACATGGATTATTGATCATAAATCAGGATGTTATTCTGTGTTATTCACATGGATTATTGATCATAAATCAGGATGTTATTCTGTGTTATTCACATGGATTATTGATCATAAATCAGGATGGTATTCTGTGTTATTCACTGGATTATTGAGCATAAATCAGGATGATATTCTGTGTTATTCACATGGATTATTGATCATAAATCAGGATGGTATTCTGCATTATTCAACTGGATTATTGAGCATAAATCAGGATGATATTCTGTGTTATTCACATGGATTATTGATCATAAATCAGGATGTTATTCTGTGTTATTCACATGGATTATTGAGCATAAATCAGGATGTTATTCTGTGTTATTCACATGGATTATTGATCATAAATCAGGATGTTATTCTGTGTTATTCACATGGATTATTGATCATAAATCAGGATGTATTCTGTGTTATTCACATGGATTATTGATCATAAATCAGGATGTTATTCTGTGTTATTCACATGGATTATTGATCATAAATCAGGATGTTATTCTGTGTTATTCACATGGATTATTGATCATAAATCAGGATGTTATTCTGTGTTATTCACATGGATTATTGATCATGCATCAGGATGGTATTCTGCATTATTCAACTGGATTATTGAGCATAAATCAGGATGTTATTCTGTGTTATTCACATGGATTATTGATCATAAATCAGGATGTTATTCTGTGTTATTCACATGGATTATTGATCATAAATCAGGATGTTATTCTGTGTTATTCAACTGGATTATTGATCATGCATCAGGATGGTATTCTGCATTATTCAACTGGATTATTGATCATAAATCAGGATGGTATTCTGCATTATTCAACTGGATTATTGAGCATAAATCAGGATGTTATTCTGTGTTATTCACATGGATTATTGATCATAAATCAGGATGTTATTCTGTGTTATTCAACTGGATTATTGATCATGCATCAGGATGGTATTCTGCATTATTCACATGGATTATTGATTATAAATCAGGATGTTATTCTGTGTTATTCAACTGGATTATTGATCATGCATCAGGATGGTATTCTGCATTATTCAACTGGATTATTGAGCATAAATCAGGATGTTATTCTGTGTTATTCACATGGATTATTGATCATAAATCAGGATGGTATTCTGTGTTACTCAACTGGATTGTTGATCATGCATCAGGATGGTATTCTGCATTATTCAACTGGATTATTGATCATAAATCAGGATGGTATTCTGTGTTATTCACCTGGATTATTGATCATAAATCAGGATGTTATTCTGTGTTATTCACCTGGATTATTGATCATAAATCAGGATGGTATTCTGTGTTATTCACTTGGATTATTGATCATGCATCAGGATGTTATTCTGTTTTATTCACATGGATTATTGATCATAAATCATGATGTTATTCTGTGTTATTCACCTGGATTATTGATCATAAATCAGGATGGTATTCTGTGTTATTCACTTGGATTATTGATCATGCATCAGGATGTTATTCTGTTTTATTCACATGGATTATTGATCATAAATCAGGATGTTATTCTGTGTTATTCACCTGGATTGTTGATCATAAATCAGGATTATATTCTGTGTTATTCACTTGGATTGTTGATCATGCATCAGGATGGTATTCTGTGTTATTCACCTGGATTATTGATCATAAATCAGGATGGTATTCTGTGTTATTCACCTGGATTGTGATCATAAATCAGGATTTTATTCTGTGTTATTCACATGGATTATTGATCATGCATCAGGATGTTATTCTGTGTTATTCAACTGGATTATTGATCATAAATCAGGATGGTATTCTGTGTTATTCACCTGGATTGTTGATCATAAATCTGGATTTTATTCTGTGTTATTCACATGGATTATTGATCATGCATCAGGATGTTATTCTGTGTTATTCAACTGGATTATTGATCATAAATCAGGATGGTATTCTGTTTTATTCACATGGATTATTGATCATAAATCAGGATGTTATTCTGTGTTATTCACATGGATTATTGTTCATAAATCAGGATGGTATTCAGCATTATTCACATGGATTATTGATCATAAATCAGGATGATATTCTGTGTTATTCACATGGATTATTGATCATAAATCAGGATGATATTCTGTGTCATTCACATGGATTATTGAGCATAAATCTGGATGTTATTCTGTGTTATTCACATGGATTATTGATCATAAATCAGGATGTTATTCTGTGTTATTCACATGGATTATTGATCATAAATCAGGATGGTATTCAGCATTATTCAACTGGATTATTGAGCATAAATCAGGATGATATTCTGTGTTATTCACATGGATTAGTGATCATAAATCAGGATGGTATTCTGCATTATTCACATGGATTATTAAGCATAAATCAGGATGATATTCTGTGTTATTCACATGGATTATTGAGCATAAATCTGGATGGTATTCTGCATTATTCAACTGGATTATTGAGCATAAATCAGGATGTTATTCTGTGTTATTCACATGTATTATTGATCATAAATCAGGATGTTATTCTGTGTTATTCAACTGGATTATTGATCATGCATCAGGATGGTATTCTGCATTATTCACATGGATTATTGATTATAAATCAGGATGTTATTCTGTGTTATTCACATGGATTATTGATCATAAATCAGGATGTTATTCTGTGTTATTCAACTGGATTATTGATCATGCATCAGGATGGTATTCTGCATTATTCAACTGGATTATTGATCATAAATCAGGATGTTATTCTGTGTTATTCACATGGATTATTGATCATAAATCAGGATGTTATTCTGTGTTATTCACATGGATTATTGATCATAAATCAGGATGTTATTCTGTGTTATTCACATGGATTATTGATCATAAATCAGGATGTATTCTGTGTTATTCACATGGATTATTGATCATAAATCAGGATGATATTCTGTGTTATTCACATGGATTATTGATCATAAATCAGGATGATATTCTGTGTTATTCACATGGATTAGTGATCATAAATCAGGATGTTATTCTGTGTTATTCACATGGATTATTGATCATGCATCAGGATGTATTCTGCATTATTCAACTGGATTATTGAGCATAAATCAGGATGTTATTCTGTGTTATTCACATGTATTATTGATCATAAATCAGGATGTTATTCTGCATTATTCAACTGGATTATTGAGCATAAATCAGGATGGTATTCTGCATTATTCAACTGGATTATTGAGCATAAATCAGGATGATATTCTGCATTATTCAACTGGATTATTGAGCATAAATCAGGATGGTATTCTGCATTATTCAACTGGATTATTGAGCATAAATCAGGATGGTATTCTGCATTATTCAACTGGATTATTGATCATAAATCAGGATGGTATTCTGCATTATTCAACTGGATTATTGAGCATAAATCAGGATGATATTCTGTGTTATTCACATGGATTAGTGATCATAAATCAGGATGTTATTCTGTGTTATTCACATGGATTATTGATCATAAATCAGGATGTTATTCTGTGTTATTCAACTGGATTAGTGATCATAAATCAGGATGTTATTCTGTGTTATTCACATGGATTATTGAGCATAAATCAGGATGTTATTCTGTGTTATTCACATGGATTATTGATCATAAATCAGGATGATATTCTGTGTTATTCACATGGATTATTGATCATAAATCAGGATGTTATTCTGTGTTATTCACATGGATTATTGATCATAAATCAGGATGTTATTCTGTGTTATTCACATGGATTATTGATCATAAATCAGGATGTTATTCTGTGTTATTCACATGGATTATTGATCATAAATCAGGATGTTATTCTGTGTTATTCACATGGATTATTGATCATAAATCAGGATGTTATTCTGTGTTATTCACATGGATTATTGATCATAAATCAGGATGTTATTCTGTGTTATTCACATGGATTATTGATCATGCATCAGGATGGTATTCTGCATTATTCAACTGGATTATTGAGCATAAATCAGGATGTTATTCTGTGTTATTCACATGGATTATTGATCATAAATCAGGATGTTATTCTGTGTTATTCACATGGATTATTGATCATAAATCAGGATGTTATTCTGTGTTATTCAACTGGATTATTGATCATGCATCAGGATGGTATTCTGCATTATTCAACTGGATTATTGATCATAAATCAGGATGGTATTCTGCATTATTCAACTGGATTATTGAGCATAAATCAGGATGTTATTCTGTGTTATTCACATGTATTATTGATCATAAATCAGGATGTTATTCTGTGTTATTCAACTGGATTATTGATCATGCATCAGGATGGTATTCTGCATTATTCACATGGATTATTGATTATAAATCAGGATGTTATTCTGTGTTATTCACATGGATTATTGATCATAAATCAGGATGTTATTCTGTGTTATTCAACTGGATTATTGATCATGCATCAGGATGGTATTCTGCATTATTCAACTGGATTATTGAGCATAAATCAGGATGTTATTCTGTGTTATTCACATGGATTATTGATCATAAATCAGGATGTTATTCTGTGTTATTCACATGGATTATTGATCATAAATCAGGATGTTATTCTGTGTTATTCAACTGGATTATTGATCATGCATCAGGATGGTATTCTGCATTATTCAACTGGATTATTGAGCATAAATCAGGATGATATTCTGTGTTATTCACATGGATTATTGATCATAAATCAGGATGGTATTCTGCATTATTCAACTGGATTATTGAGCATAAATCAGGATGATATTCTGTGTTATTCACATGGATTATTGATCATAAATCAGGATGTTATTCTGTGTTATTCACATGGATTATTGATCATAAATCAGGATGTTATTCTGTGTTATTCACCTGGATTATTGATCATAAATCAGGATGTTATTCTGTGTTATTCACATGGATTATTGATCATAAATCAGGATGGTATTCTGTGTTATTCACCTGGATTATTGATCATAAATCAGGATGGTATTCTGCATTATTCAACTGGATTATTGAGCATAAATCAGGATGATATTCTGTGTTATTCAACGGATTATTGATCATAAATCAGGATGGTATTCTGCATTATTCAACTGGATTATTGAGCATAAATCAGGATGATATTCTGCATTATTCAACTGGATTATTGAGCATAAATCAGGATGGTATTCTGCATTATTCAACTGGATTATTGAGCATAAATCAGGATGGTATTCTGCATTATTCAACTGGATTATTGAGCATAAATCAGGATGGTATTCTGCATTATTCAACTGGATTATTGATCATAAATCAGGATGGTATTCTGCATTATTCAACTGGATTATTGAGCATAAATCAGGATGATATTCTGTGTTATTCACATGGATTAGTGATCATAAATCAGGATGTTATTCTGTGTTATTCACATGGATTATTGATCATAAATCAGGATGTTATTCTGTGTTATTCAACTGGATTAGTGATCATAAATCAGGATGTTATTCTGTGTTATTCACATGGATTATTGATCATAAATCAGCATGGTATTCTGTGTTATTCACCTGGATTATTGAGCATAAATCAGGATGGTATTCTGCATTATTCAACTGGATTATTGAGCATAAATCAGGATGATATTCTGTGTTATTCACATGGATTAGTGATCATAAATCAGGATGGTATTCTGCATTATTCAACTGGATTATTGAGCATAAATCAGGATGGTATTCTGCATTATTCAACTGGATTATTGATCATAAATCAGGATGGTATTCTGTGTTATTCACCTGGATTATTGATCATAAATCAGGATGTTATTCTGTGTTATTCACATGGATTATTGATCATAAATCAGGATGTTATTCTGTGTTATTCAACTGGATTATTGATCATAAATCAGGATGTTATTCTGTGTTATTCACATGGATTATTGAGCATAAATCAGGATGTTATTCTGTGTTATTCACATGGATTATTGATCATAAATCAGGATGTTATTCTGTGTTATTCACATGGATTATTGATCATAAATCAGGATGTTATTCTGTGTTATTCACATGGATTATTGATCATAAATCAGGATGTTATTCTGTGTTATTCACATGGATTATTGATCATAAATCAGGATGTTATTCTGTGTTATTCACATGGATTATTGATCATAAATCAGGATGTTATTCTGTGTTATTCACATGGATTATTGATCATAAATCAGGATGATATTCTGTGTTATTCACATGGATTATTGATCATAAATCAGGATGATATTCTGTGTTATTCACATGGATTAGTGATCATAAATCAGGATGTTATTCTGTGTTATTCACATGGAATATTGATCATAAATCAGGATGTTATTCTGTGTTATTCAACTGGATTATTGATCATAAATCAGGATGGTATTCTGCATTATTCACATGGATTATTGAGCATAAATCTGGATGTTATTCTGTGTTATTCACATGGAATATTGATCATAAATCAGGATGTTATTCTGTGTTATTCAACTGGATTATTGATCATAAATCAGGATGGTATTCTGTGTTATTCACATGGATTATTGATCATAAATCAGGATGTTATTCTGTGTTATTCACATGGATTATTGATCATAAATCAGGATGGTATTCTGTGTTATTCACATGGATTATTGATCATAAATCAGGATGATATTCTGTGTTATTCACATGGATTATTGATCATAAATCAGGATGATATTCTGTGTTATTCACATGGATTATTGAGCATAAATCAGGATGTTATTCTGTGTTATTCACATGGATTATTGATCATAAATCAGGATGTTATTCTGTGTTATTCACATGGATTATTGATCATAAATCAGGATGGTATTCAGCATTATTCAACTGGATTATTGAGCATAAATCAGGATGATATTCTGTGTTATTCACATGGATTAGTGATCATAAATCAGGATGGTATTCTGCATTATTCACATGGATTATTAAGCATAAATCAGGATGATATTCTGTGTTATTCACATGGATTATTGAGCATAAATCTGGATGGTATTCTGCATTATTCAACTGGATTATTGAGCATAAATCAGGATGTTATTCTGTGTTATTCACATGTATTATTGATCATAAATCAGGATGTTATTCTGTGTTATTCAACTGGATTATTGATCATGCATCAGGATGGTATTCTGCATTATTCACATGGATTATTGATTATAAATCAGGATGTTATTCTGTGTTATTCACATGGATTATTGATCATAAATCAGGATGTTATTCTGTGTTATTCAACTGGATTATTGATCATGCATCAGGATGGTATTCTGCATTATTCAACTGGATTATTGAGCATAAATCAGGATGTTATTCTGTGTTATTCACATGGATTATTGATCATAAATCAGGATGTTATTCTGTGTTATTCAACTGGATTATTGATCATAAATCAGGATGTTATTCTGTGTTATTCACATGGATTATTGAGCATAAATCAGGATGTTATTCTGTGTTATTCACATGGATTATTGATCATAAATCAGGATGATATTCTGTGTTATTCACATGGATTATTGATCATAAATCAGGATGATATTCTGTGTTATTCACATGGATTAGTGATCATAAATCAGGATGTTATTCTGTGTGATTCACATGGAATATTGATCATGCATCAGGATGGTATTCTGCATTATTCAACTGGATTATTGAGCATAAATCAGGATGTTATTCTGTGTTATTCAACTGGATTATTGATCATAAATCAGGATGTTATTCTGTGTTACTCAACTGGATTGTTGATCATGCATCAGGATGGTATTCTGCATTATTCAACTGGATTATTGAGCATAAATTAGGATGATATTCTGTGTTATTCACATGGATTAGTGATCATAAATCAGGATGTTATTCTGTGTTATTCACATGGATTATTGATCATAAATCAGGATGTTATTCTGTGTTATTCAACTGGATTAGTGATCATAAATCAGGATGTTATTCTGTGTTATTCACATGGATTATTGAGCATAAATCAGGATGTTATTCTGTGTTATTCACATGGATTATTGATCATAAATCAGGATGATATTCTGTGTTATTCACATGGATTATTGATCATAAATCAGGATGTTATTCTGTGTTATTCACATGGATTATTGATCATAAATCAGGATGTTATTCTGTGTTATTCACATGGATTATTGATCATAAATCAGGATGTTATTCTGTGTTATTCACATGGATTATTGATCATAAATCAGGATGATATTCTGTGTTATTCACATGGATTATTGATCATAAATCAGGATGATATTCTGTGTTATTCACATGGATTAGTGATCATAAATCAGGATGTTATTCTGTGTTATTCACATGGAATATTGATCATAAATCAGGATGTTATTCTGTGTTATTCAACTGGATTATTGATCATAAATCAGGATGGTATTCTGCATTATTCACATGGATTATTGAGCATAAATCTGGATGTTATTCTGTGTTATTCACATGGAATATTGATCATAAATCAGGATGTTATTCTGTGTTATTCAACTGGATTATTGATCATAAATCAGGATGTTATTCTGTGTTATTCACATGGATTATTGATCATAAATCAGGATGTTATTCTGTGTTATTCACATGGATTATTGAGCATAAATCAGGATGTTATTCTGTGTTATTCACATGGATTATTGATCATAAATCAGGATGATATTCTGTGTTATTCACATGGATTATTGATCATAAATCAGGATGATATTCTGTGTTATTCACATGGATTATTGAGCATAAATCAGGATGTTATTCTGTGTTATTCACATGGATTATTGATCATAAATCAGGATGTATTCTGTGTTATTCACATGGATTATTGATCATAAATCAGGATGGTATTCTGCATTATTCACCTGGATTATTGAGCATAAATCAGGATGATATTCTGTGTTATTCACATGGATTATTGATCATAAATCAGGATGGTATTCTGCATTATTCACATGGATTATTGAGCATAAATCAGGATGATATTCTGTGTTATTCACATGGATTATTGAGCATAAATCAGGATGGTATTCTGCATTATTCACATGGATTATTGATCATAAATCAGGATGTTATTCTGTGTTATTCAACTGGATTATTGATCATAAATCAGGATGTTATTCTGTGTTATTCACCTGGATTATTGATCATAAATCAGGATGTTATTCTGTTTTATTCACATGGATTATTGATCATAAATCAGGATGTTATTCTGTGTTATTCACCTGGATTATTGATCATAAATCAGGATGTTATTCTGTGTTATTCAACTGGATTATTGATCATAAATCAGGATGTTATTCTGTGTTATTCAATTGATCATAAATCAGGATGTTATTCTGTGTTATTCACATGGATTATTGATCATAAATCAGGATGTTATTCTGTTTTATTCACATGGATTATTGATCATAAATCAGGATGTTATTCTGTTTTATTCACATGGATTATTGATCATAAATCAGGATGTTATTCTGTTTTATTCACATGGATTATTGATCATAAATCAGGATGTTATTCTGCATTATTCACATGGATTATTGATCATAAATCAGGATGTTATTCTGTTTTATTCACATGTATTATTGATCATAAATCAGGATGTTATTCTGTTTTTTTCACATGGATTATTGATCATAAATCAGGATGTTATTCTGTGTTATTCAACTGGATTATTGATCATAAATCAGGATGTTATTCTGTGTTATTCACATGGATTGTTGATCATAAATCAGTATGTTATTCTGTGTTATTTACCTGGATTATTGATCATAAATCAGGATGATATACTGTGTTATTCACATGGATTATTGATCATAAATCAGGATGTTATTCTGTTTTATTCACATGGATTGTTGATCATAAATCAGGATGTTATTCTGTGTTATTCAACTGGATTATTGATCATAAATCAGGATGTTATTCTGTGTTATTCACATGGATTATTGATCATAAATCAGGATGGTATTCTGCATTATTCACCTGGATTATTGATCATAAATCAGGATGATATTCTGTGTTATTCACATGGATTATTGATCATAAATCAGGATGATATACTGTGTTATTCACATGGATTATTGATCATAAATCAGGATGATATTCTGTGTTATTCACATGGATTATTGAGCATAAATCAGGATGTATTCTGTGTTATTCACATGGATTATTGAGCATAAATCAGGATGATATTCTGTGTTATTCACATGGATTATTGATCATAAATCAGGATGTTATTCTGTGTTATTCACATGGATTATTGAGCATAAATCAGGATGATATTCTGTGTTATTCACATGGATTATTGATCATAAATCAGGATGATATTCTGTGTTATTCACATGGATTATTGATCATAAATCAGGATGTTATTCTGTGTTATTCACATGGATTATTGATCATAAATCAGGATGTTATTCTGTGTTATTCACATGGATTATTGATCATAAATCAGGATGTTATTCTGTGTTATTCACATGGATTATTGATCATAAATCAGGATGTTATTCTGTGTTATTCACATGGATTATTGATCATAAATCAGGATGTTATTCTGTGTTATTCACATGGATTATTGATCATAAATCAGGATGTTATTCTGTGTTATTCACATGGATTATTGAGCATAAATCAGGATGATATTCTGTGTTATTCACATGGATTATTGAGCATAAATCAGGATGATATTCTGTGTTATTCACATGGATTATTGAGCATAAATCAGGATGTTATTCTGTGTTATTCACATGGATTATTGAGCATAAATCAGGATGATATTCTGTGTTATTCACATGGATTATTGAGCATAAATCAGGATGGTATTCTGTGTTATTCACATGGATTATTGAGCATAAATCAGGATGGTATTCTGTGTTATTCACATGGATTATTGAGCATAAATCAGGATGGTATTCTGTGTTATTCACATGGATTATTGAGCATAAATCAGGATGGTATTCTGTGTTATTCACATGGATTATTGAGCATAAATCAGGATGGTATTCTGTGTTATTCACATGGATTATTGAGCATAAATCAGGATGGTATTCTGTGTTATTCACATGGATTATTGAGCATAAATCAGGATGGTATTCTGTGTTATTCACATGGATTATTGAGCATAAATCAGGATGGTATTCTGTGTTATTCACATGGATTATTGAGCATAAATCAGGATGTATTCTGTGTTATTCACATGGATTATTGATCATAAATCAGGATGGTATTCTGTGTTATTCACATGGATTATTGAGCATAAATCAGGATGATATTCTGTGTTATTCACATGGATTATTGAGCATAAATCAGGATGGTATTCTGTGTTATTCACATGGATTATTGAGCATAAATCAGGATGATATTCTGTGTTATTCACATGGATTATATATGTAAAGGAATCTATAGGGCATTTGTGTAATTAAACACAAACGAGGTCAGTTTACTGACTTACCTATAGATTAGATGATAGATTTGAGCAGGTTTTAGACTGTTTCAAACTTACCATCAGTTAAACGGGGTCTCAACTTTTTCAGATTAAATCAACAAATCTAACGATGTGATTAGCCAGAAATGTAATTTCACACTTAGACTTCAATTTATGTTGGTCTACCAGAAAATAGACCTTTTATTGAAACTATCACAAAATTACATTAAACATTGGTATCGATATTAGCTCTGATTCTAACTACTATGACAAGAATTCAAATTAAAAACAAACAGACAGTTGGACCTTTCTGTTGGCACATTACTTAAAGTTTACCATGATGAAAATAAACATAAGGAGGAGTTTAAGGAGGAAAGATAAAAGATTGAAAGGAAATGGTTGAATCTTATCTTGAGATGTTTAACCAGAGATAGCACCCTCTGCTCGGTTTCGGCTGGACGTCCGTACCGTGATGAAACGACTTTTACCTTCGTGAAGATGATCCTGTCTCGACTCCGGTAAATTAGTCAAGCCAGACGCGCATGCTGCTGCGTTTTACAGGCGACCCACGTTCATCTTGCCACGGTCTCGAGACCGTCTGCGTCGGCCTCCCAGAGTAATGCCCAGCTCTGGTTTTGTTTCAAGATAACTTCCAGAAAGAGTGTCACCGCTTGGAGCTGTGACACTCGAAGGGGTTCACAGCTGACGTGCTGTTTGAACCTTTGCTGAAGACGTGGGCCCTTGGTGCATGGCCGGGACGTACATCAGCTTGGAGGAAAACGTCCGTGCATCTTCCCTTCTCCCCGAGAACTCATCAGCTCAGCTTCTCCCCGAGAACTGAGTCCCAGCACGGAGACAAAACAAAACCTGCAGGTGTGAAAACAGAGCACTCTCTGTTTGAGCACAGATGAATTGTTTTTAGAACGGACGGGAGACCGAAGATTAAGTTATGTCTAGAACTTTTCTTTCGTTCCAAAACAGTTCAAACAAATAGAACGGATTGTTCATTCAACTTTAGACACTTATTCTGCAGAGAGCAGACAGTTTAAAGCAAGATCATTCTGAGATGTTCTCTTAACTTTGGCATATTTAAAATATACCAGCTTAGTAAAATCATCATTAAATGACAAAAATATACTGTTGATCAATTCTGAATTAACACACATTAAAGAGAAAGTTCAATCTGATTAATTGGTGTCCATTAATTCAACATAATTCTAACAAAAAGTAGTGTCCACTTGTGTCCTTGAGATGTCCAAGAAAGTGTAACACTGAGAGTTTCAGAGAGATGCGGAGAGGCCCATATTCCATACGGACATGAGAGTGCTGTATCCCTACAGTCCCCCTTTTTGGAAATCATCGCCTGTCCTTGGGGATGAGTTCCAACATGAAAGGATACCACCGAATGTCTCTGACCTCTATGTAATCCAGCAAGTGGAGAAAAAATAAAAATAAAAAAGTTCAAACTTATACTCCCATAATGTTTTTTGGAAATTCCATACTGTTCGTAGGTAATCCCATTGCGGTAAGCTTTCAATCCTTTGGAAAACATAGTCTGTTAACCCATGGAAAACTGAGTCTGTGATCCTTTGGAAACAAAGTCTTATAATCCACAACGGTACTTCCACAACGATGGGGGTTAGTGATTTCATCAGCAAGAATGGTTTTTAATCAGCATGTAGAGGGGATCCCTCGATTGAAGCAGAGGAGGCGGCCCTTGGATGAAGGTTGAAGACCAACGTTGGATCAGCAGGTCCCCACATCGAAGGTTGCAGGCTGGATGGCTTCCAGTCGGTGCCACCCTGGTTCAATGTGTCATGCAATTATGTGGTTTTAGGTGGGCTTATGATTGGGATTCTACATTAAGCCTTACCTATATGCACCTGGTATGTAAGCTATCATGGATTAGATCAGCTACAATTACCAATTAAGGGGTGGATCAATGCTGTAAAAATCAGATATAGGGATCTATACCTATAGAAATGTGGAGGGCTTCTGTAACGAAGGCCTCTTCTTTCAAACTATTCCTCCATTCATTATTTAGTTTAGGTTAAACTAAAAATAAAAATGAAAACTAGTTTGGTCTAAATGTCTGTTGTCTTTTAGACGAACGACGCAAGATTTGGTATTCCCTATAAATTTTGAAGTCTATGGCGAGACTCATCAAAATGAATAGATCTAGAATAGAAACGATCGAATCGGTTCTATCTAAATGATTGGGAGATCAGTGTAGATTATAGTACCTTAAGTAGTATTGATCTACAATGACTCTTCAAAGATTGAGATCTTTAACAAAATGAACAGCATGTTGGCATAGTTAAATCCATTTAAGTCTTCAACTAATCAACAATCAAAACCTCTTTTGGCTGGGAGTGTTCAGAAAACAATAACAACTTCAATAACAACAAAAGTAGCAATCAAGCAACTAAAAACAACGTTTCACTACGTCAAACTCACTCTGGTCGTCAGATTCCAACGTGTCACACACAAGAAAAACAGTTCTTAGCTTTATAACCGATGTCAATTAAATCCTGCAGATTTAAACGGTTGTTAAGGTTAGTTTTTGTTGTGGGTTTTATGCTTAGCGTTTCTAAGTTCTAGTTGGAACGGTTTCTTTTCGCAACTAGAATAGTTTAAACTGTTTAGTTTATTTACTATCCTGTGCTTGGACGACCTTGTTTTCCCATGAAGTCTGTGAGTTTGCGAGATCTTTGTCGTTTGTGGGGTTATTGAAATCTTTGTCCTTGACATGGGCATGACCTAACATCACCCCCCTGTGGTCATGAGGGACCACGCGCACGGGTGTGGACGTCCGTCCATGGGCACGAGTTAGGATGCCATTGTTTAGTTTAAGCTGTTCGCGCAGTTTATGGGGAACCTTGTACAGGAACCTTATAGGTCTCGGCCAACGTACCTCTGTACGTTTACCTCTTTCTGCGTAATGCAGGTGTGTCACAACTGTCGGCGCCGTCGCAGGCGTGTCTCTGTCGTTGTGATGTATGTCTTCCCACTTCATGAATGAAGAGGTGCTCTTTGAGTCTGTAAGAACTATGTCATCTCTGAGTAGTTCTAGATTCAAATGCTCTTGAACCAAGGTTTCATGAAAGCTTGGCTGATAACTGAATTACCTGTCCCAGAGGACAGTACAGCGTTCTCGGTGTGTGATCCTTGGATCTCTACACCGTCCTCTACCCGTGGTAGGAAGTACGAGTCTGCCCCCCTTTTGTTTGAGGAGGGGTCCTCAAAATCTGTAACAATCGAGTCCAAGTCTTCGTCTTCTTCACATGAATGTGAAGAAGACGAAGGAGATGATTGTGGACTTCAGAAGGAACAAACACACCCACACCCCACTGTATATAGGTGGATCTGCGGTGGAGGTGGTCTCCAGCTACAAGTACCTGGGTGTACACTTGAATGATAACCTCAGCTGGAGCAACAACACCACCAGCCTGATCAAGAAAGGTCATCAGAGACTCTACTTCCTCAGACGGCTGAGACGAGCTGGTCTGAGAAGCTCAGTCCTCACCTCGTTCTACAGGTGTGCAGTGGAGAGCGTCCTGTGCTCCAGCATCAACGTGTGGCATGGAGGCTGCACAGTTGCAGAGAGGAAAGCTCTACAGAGAGTGGTGAAGGCTGCACAGAAGTCTGTGGGAGTCAGTCTCCCCACCATCACAGACATTTACACCTCCAGATGCAGAAAAAGAGCCACCTGCATCATGAAAGACCTCACTCACCCAGCACACTCACTCTTTGCACCACTCCCCTCGGGACGGAGGTTGAGGAGCATCAAATGTAGAACCACTAGACTGAGGAACAGCTTCTACCCTGAGGCTGTCAGACTCATGAATAAATAAATAATAAGAATAAACACTGCAAAATGTCACATCATGTTGATACTGATCTGTTTCTTGTTGCTGCGTTCATCTGTGACTATCTGCGTTCATCTGTGACCATCTGCTCATGTTCGTGCTGCTGTTTATAATGATGTTTTTCTACTACATTAGGGCTTAGTGTATTACTAGCTGATGTCTCTCTTAGTTAATCCTAGATGTTATTATTGTTTTTCTCTTGCATTTGTTGTTGGATGTAACTGGGACCCTGTGTACATAATCTCGTTTTCAACACATGTACTACATGCGGTGCAAATGACAATAAATTCTCTCTGACTCTGACTCTGACAAGTGACTGTCAGCGTGTTGTAGACTGTCACTTTCTGGACTCAGATGTCCTTGAACCAAGACATCACTGAAAGCTTGGCTGTATGCCGCATTACCTGTCCCATAGGACAGTACAGCGTCATCGGTGTGGGACCCTTGGATCTCCACACCTTCTTCTACCGGTGGTAGGTAGTGTTCAGTGAGCGCTGAAGGTGTCAGCTCGCAGAGGAGGTCCTCGTGATGGGCCAGAGTCTGGTCCAATTGTTGAGTCTCCTCTGTCTCACCTGTATATGAAGGTTCACTTACCGGGCTTGTGGTCTCGGTTGGGGAATCCCTTGTGACCTTAGCGGTACCTGTTGTTAGACAGTCAGTGTCCTGACCCTGGGGAGGTACCTCGATTGGCAGTGGACTGCTCACTGTGGCCCACATTGTCTGACTGCCATAATCTATAATCGCTTCAAAGCGACTTATAAAATCTTGGCCGACCAGAAATGGGAAGGAGTCCACCGTAGACACATGTACCGGATGGCAAATTGTCGTCTCGCCAATCTGCATGTGAACCATGGCAATAGCTGTCAGGGTTGTACCCATTTCTGAGAGTCCTCGCAACTCTATAGCACATTCTGTCTGGGGTATCACTCTGCCAACACTGTTAGCGGCGGTCCGTAGCCTCTCAAACAGCTCGGCTGACATGATAGTCACGTCTGAGCCGCTATCCAGGAGTGCTTCTCGCGTGAACACCCCTTCCAGTCTGAGTGGCAGGTAAGCTTTCTTAGCGTGCCCCATTCTCATAAACTTACACAGAAACCTTCTAGGTTTAAGCACACGCCTCTGAGTACGTGTAACTCCGTCTGTGTAATCATCGTCGCTGTCAGCATCATGATGGCAGTCTGCCTCATGACCTTCAGGAAGTGGATTTTCAGCAATTTGTTTGCTGTCAGCATTTATGTCAGTGTTGACGTTGTTGTTGTCAACTGTGTGCACTGAGTTGTCGCAAAAGGCAGTTCTGCGCGTCGCTTCGTCAGGTCGAACAACGTTGTGTGTGTTATCATCAAGGACAACGTCACACGTTGTGCCAGCTTGGTCAACCACTGTAACAATCAAATCATTTGACAAACAACTCACAATCTCAGTCACGTCCACGCGCGGAGGCGCCGCTTCCATAATCTGGAGCATGTGTGACTCATTGCATGTCTCGAGCTGTGTAGCTCGAGGGGCAGGAGGGCCGCTTCTCGGGGGTACATGTCGGGACAGACCATCTTTCAAAGGGTCACGGTTCCCATGCAACCTCCTTCGAATATCACCTACTGTGAGATCCATGAGAGAACTCTTTTGGTTCGAACCGAACCATCTGGGTTCATCCAGAGGGCGAACACCTACCTTGTGTGGTTCTCTGCTCATCTCAAGGTTTTCAACCTGAGGGGCAGGGGGTTCAGAACTCCCCGTGAACCGATCAGAGTCAACATTACAGCTCGTAGCACCATGCTGTTGTTTGTTATTATGAAAAACCTGTGACCTCTCGCACCCTGAAGGAGAGGGAACCCCTTCTACTTCCTGCGAGTGGGATGTGACCTTTTGACCTGGGCACACCACTGAGGTTTTTTTACGCTGTTCGAGCATGTCAAAAAATTCCACAGCACATTGTTTAATTTCTGCCATGGTACTCTCTTTGCAATTAACATTGAAGCGAACACATTTCATTATGAAAGGTAACAGATTCAAAGTGAAACGATTTTTAAACAGGTAATCTTCCTCAAAGCCAGGGACAGTTTTGTCCTTTGTGCAAGCAGAGAGGAGCCTGTCGTAAAACACCAGGGGATGTTCACCTGGTTCCTGTAGGACGTTCTTAGCAGCTAAGCACCTATCAAATGATGAAACAAGCCCACAATTTGTTGATGCACCTGCCAGGACGTCCATCTTTGTACTGATCTTCCGTGAAAAATCAAGTAAAATGTGTCTTATGTCACAGTGTGCAGTCCCACCATGTGATGCCAGGATGTGAAATTAAATAAAAATCAGTGATTCCTATTAATTTGTCGACCTGTGACAAGGTCAAACAAAATTGGCTGTTTTTTGTGTGATTTTGTGAAAATCAAGACAAAAGAAGCCTCATGTGTGTTATTTTAAACTTGCAGTCTAAAATAACGTGTGACAGACAATGTGTTCTGCACAGAATCTAAGATAAAAATGTCAAGTTTTATCAAAAAGCAGACATGTCTGTCTGAATTCTGTGTAACTGTTCTGCCATCAACATTTGATTCTCTGCGAAAATCAAAATAAAGTGTGCTGTGAGTACAATATTTCAAATTGTTCCCCGTTTAAAAACAGGAACGTTCAAACGTACAAATTACAGGAAGACTGCGTCTCCTCTAGTAACCAGCAGGTGGGGTGAGCAACGCTGGATAAATTTATCACAGCGACAGCAATCCTCTTACTGACCGCTATTGAGGCGCTGTTGTTACCTGTGAGCGTCGCTCTGAGCTGCCAAACATTCACAGACGTCTAACAACGGATCAAAAACAGCAAATCAGAAAGCCCAGAGCCCTGACGTGACAAAACTCTAGTACTGAGTTTTTTCTAGTACTTTACTCACATAATTTCATTTTTGTGAGAAAGGGGATACCCTTTCTCACAAAAATGAAATTATGTGAGTAAAATCGGTTGGACTGTGAAACATTTTAAACTGCGTTTAAAAGAAAAAAGGTCGGGCCTTCAAAGGAGCTGCAGCTCCCGGCGTCACGTGACCTGGTCACATGGCGATCGGCAGTCAACAGAGCAACAGACTCAATCCACCCATCAAAATCACAAAAACACCGCGTTTAAACAGTCTTTTCAATGACAGTAATGGACAAACAAGCCTGAAACTTGTCTGGGACAAGCAGCAAGTGAAAGTTGACGAGGAGCGGGGCTTCACCCACTGCGCAAGCGTCAACACTTACAGCGTAATCGACCAATCACAGCGAAGACAGAACTGTAGTTCTAAAACCCAAGTGTTCATGGGAAACTGTGTCTTCCAAACCTAACGCCGCCCACGTGCGACGTGCCGTTCGAGCGGTGCGTTCACGGACCTGCGGTCTCTTGAACTCTAGCGAGGAACGGACTTTTTAACGTTCTAAAACAGTCATAAATATCGCAAAACACCGCGGTTAAGCCAGTCTTCGACGATATCACGCGCATAGAACTCAAACAACACAAATAAACCGTCAGAAATGTGTACATAAATGAATCTGACAACCAGCAGTCTACAGAAACCAACGTTCTTGAACACGACACACAATGGACCAATCACAGCGTTTTAAGCAGCCATCTTGTCTCTGTAATGCTAACGTTAGCTCGACCCAAAGAGTCCTGGACACACTTTCACAAAATAAACGTATTTTTACACCGCAGAAAATTCTGTAAATGAGCTCAACACATCCAGGCTAACTTCCACGCCCCCCAAAGAAGGCAGCACGCTAACTGTGTACAACAACGGACTTTACGTCACTCGGAACCGGAGTGTCCGGTCCAAAAGCAGAGTGGGCTTTACCCGAACCTCAAGCAAAAACACGTTGTAACAGAAAAAGGCACTTAATGGAGCAGCATAATAATGTGTGAAACAGACGTTTAACAGCAAACCGCAGATGTAAAAACATGAAGCAGAGCCGTGACACGGCGGTCACAACAAAGAAAAATGCATGCAGCCTCGCGACACATAACGAAACGTCTCACAAAAACAGACAAAACACTTATCAATCATCCGCTTCAAGCATACGTTCAAAAGTGAAAGAAAAAATAATTCTAACGGGAAAACGCACCAGACAATGCCACGATTAGCAAATCTCTGAGACACTCACCAGCCAAAACTATTCCATAAGCCCAAAACCAGGATGCAAAACTAAGCCAACACGTTATGAGCACTTAGGCTACAAAAACAACTTATCAATTTAATCTTTCAGCAGACCGTACGCGGCCACCAATATGTAAAGGAATCTATAGGCCGTTTGTGTAATTAAACACAAACGAGGTCAGTTTACTGACTTACCTATAGATTAGATGATAGATTTGAGCAGGTTTTAGACTGTTTCAAACTTACCATCAGTTAAACGGGGTCTCAACTTTTTCAGATTAAATCAACAAATCTAACGATGTGATTAGCCAGAAATGTAATTTCACACTTAGACTTCAATTTAGGTTGGTCTACCAGAAAATAGACCTTTTATTGAAACTATCACAAAATTACATTAAACATTGGTATCGATATTAGCTCTGATTCTAACTACTATGACAAGAATTCAAATTAAAAACAAACAGACAGTTGGACCTTTCTGTTGGCACATTACTTAAAGTTTACCATGATGAAAATAAACATAAGGAGGAGTTTAAGGAGGAAAGATAAAAGATTGAAAGGAAATGGTTGAATCTTATCTTGAGATGTTTAACCAGAGATAGCACCCTCTGCTCGGTTTCGGCTGGACGTCCGTACCGTGATGAAACGACTTTTACCTTCGTGAAGATGATCCTGTCTCGACTCCGGTAAATTAGTCAAGCCAGACGCGCATGCTGCTGCGTTTTACAGGCGACCCACGTTCATCTTGCCACGGTCTCGAGACCGTCTGCGTCGGCCTCCCAGAGTAATGCCCAGCTCTGGTTTTGTTTCAAGATAACTTCCAGAAAGAGTGTCACCGCTTGGAGCTGTGACACTCGAAGGGGTTCACAGCTGACGTGCTGTTTGAACCTTTGCTGAAGACGTGGGCCCTTGGTGCATGGCCGGGACGTACATCAGCTTGGAGAAAGACGTCCGTGCATCTTCCCTTCTCCCCGAGAACTCATCAGCTCAGCTTCTCCCCGAGAACTGAGTCCCAGCACGGAGACAAAACAAAACCTGCAGGTGTGAAAACAGAGCACTCTCTGTTTGAGCACAGATGAATTGTTTTTAGAACGGACGGGAGACCGAAGATTAAGTTATGTCTAGAACTTTTCTTTCGTTCCAAAAACAGTTCAAACAAATAGAACGGATTGTTCATTCAACTTTAGACACTTATTCTGCAGAGAGCAGACAGTTTAAAGCAAGATCATTCTGAGATGTTCTCTTAACTTTGGCATATTTAAAATATACCAGCTTAGTAAAATCATCATTAAATGACAAAAATATACTGTTGATCAATTCTGAATTAACACACATTAAAGAGAAAGTTCAATCTGATTAATTGGTGTCCATTAATTCAACATAATTCTAACAAAAAGTAGTGTCCACTTGTGTCCTTGAGATGTCCAAGAAAGTGTAACACTGAGAGTTTCAGAGAGATGCGGAGAAGCCCATATTCCATACGGACACGAGAGTGCTGTATCCCTACAGTGAGAATGCATCAGGAAGGTATTCTGTGTTATTCACATGGATTATTGATCATAAATCAGGATGGTATTCTGCATTATTCACCTGGATTATTGAGCATAAATCAGGATGATATTCTGTGTTATTCACATGGATTATTGAGCATAAATCAGGATGATATTCTGTGTTATTCACATGGATTATTGAGCATAAATCAGGATGGTATTCTGTGTTATTCACATGGATTATTGAGCATAAATCAGGATGGTATTCTGTGTTATTCACATGGATTATTGAGCATAAATCAGGATGATATTCTGTGTTATTCACATGGATTATTGAGCATAAATCAGGATGGTATTCTGTGTTATTCACATGGATTATTGAGCATAAATCAGGATGGTATTCTGTGTTATTCACATGGATTATTGAGCATAAATCAGGATGGTATTCTGTGTTATTCACATGGATTATTGAGCATAAATCAGGATGATATTCTGTGTTATTCACATGGATTATTGAGCATAAATCAGGATGATATTCTGTGTTATTCACATGGATTATTGAGCATAAATCAGGATGTTATTCTGTGTTATTCACATGGATTATTGAGCATAAATCAGGATGATATTCTGTGTTATTCACATGGATTATTGATCATAAATCAGGATGATATTCTGTGTTATTCACATGGATTATTGATCATAAATCAGGATGTTATTCTGTGTTATTCACATGGATTATTGATCATAAATCAGGATGTTATTCTGTGTTATTCACATGGATTATTGATCATAAATCAGGATGTTATTCTGTGTTATTCACATGGATTATTGATCATAAATCAGGATGGTATTCTGCATTATTCAACTGGATTATTGAGCATAAATCAGGATGATATTCTGTGTTATTCACATGGATTATTGATCATAAATCAGGATGGTATTCTGCATTATTCAACTGGATTATTGAGCATAAATCAGGATGATATTCTGTGTTATTCACATGGATTATTGATCATAAATCAGGATGTATTCTGTGTTATTCACATGGATTATTGATCATAAATCAGGATGTTATTCTGTGTTATTCACATGGATTATTGATCATAAATCAGGATGTTATTCTGTGTTATTCACATGGATTATTGATCATAAATCAGGATGTTATTCTGTGTTATTCACATGGATTATTGAGCATGTGTAATGGGCATGACCATGCCCGTTCTGATACTTGAACTGTCCCAATGACACCTTTTCACTGATACTCTCAGAAAAAGGACATTAACACTATTTTATTACATTATTTTGAATCAAAACACAATAAGTCATAAGAGACTCTCTTATTCCTCTATTTTTGTGTTAATGAATAACCTTGTGTTACTTGTATAAGCATTATTGAATTCAATGTTTGTTAAGTCAAAGACTGTTTAATTCAAACTGTTTAATTCAAGTTGGAAATCCAATGTTATTTCAAAATAATGATCACTTCTTCATATGATGAATCAAACGGTGAAAGTGAATTAATATGTCAGACTGAACTCGATCAGTTTTGTTAGAAGTTAGAACACAGTTTTAATCAGTTGTTTTATGAAGCTGGCTCCAGTCTAATCTGTTTCTCTGTCTTCATTCTAAACAACTTCTTCTCTGTTCTAAAAACTGATCTTCTCCTATCCGAGTGACCTTCATCCACTGGTTTGTTTGGACCAATCAGAGAAGAACAACAAGTCACTGATCACAGATCCTTCCTTAAAGTTCTAAGCTTTTGCTGGAACTGACGGAGTTTGCTGAGGACCTCAATCCATGATGAGGTTCCCCAAAGAACTGATGATCGTCTGGTCAACACGCTAATGACCATGTCATTCAGTTAAAGACTTATAACATGCCAAGTTATAAGCCATCTTCAACAGCTGAAAAGCTCTCTTTTATTGACATTCCTTTAAGGAACGTCTTATCTTGAAAACAACACCAGGAGCTGCCGTTACTTTCGGTTCGAGTCAAGGCGCACGTCTGGAGACGCTGAGAATGGTAAACGAACTGACCAAACTGGACCGAGGGAGACTGACCATCTTCACGAGGTAAAAGTCGTCAAATGCTTTGCCAAGGGTACCAACGTGTAGCCGAGTTCAGCCGGAGAGCTGCCATGCTTCTGGTTAAACACATCAAGATAACTCCCTGACTCTTAACTTTTCTTCCTCCATT
Organism: Garcialebias charrua; assembly: GCA_038048925.1. Lineage (NCBI taxonomy): Eukaryota > Metazoa > Chordata > Actinopteri > Cyprinodontiformes > Rivulidae > Garcialebias > Garcialebias charrua. The sequence continues at coordinate 11,409 of JBBPBX010011432.1, read as the reverse complement.
TTCTCCTCCTAAACCTTTATCTTCCTAAGCCAGAAACTAAGTTAATGTACCTACAGAAATGAGTAAAATATCATCCTTCACTGTTCTGTTGTTCCTATATTTCATCTGTGCTGAAGTTAATTATAGGAAAAATAATCAACCAATCATGTACAAATGTGTGATGTAATTTACAATTATGTTAAATAAATGGTCCAGTCCTGCTGTGCCAACATAAGTTTAACGTTTCCTGTGAATTACATCTGGTCAAGGTATAGAATTATTGGTATTAAGCTGAAAAAGAGAGAACCCGTTTAATTAATGATGTATTTTTGTGTCAGTCTAAACCCTGCCAATTTATACATCTAAAATATAGGTAAGTCATTAAACTGACCCCTTCCTATATTACTACATTGGTGGCCCGTGAACAGGTCTCTGAAAAGTTTAATATTTAATATTTCTGTACTTTGAATGTTGGCATAATTTTGTCCAAGTTTTTAGACTCTGAAAACGATAGTTTTTTGGCTGGGAAAGTGTGTCAAGCTGCAGGAAACTGCTGGTTAATGTCACTTGTAGCTGAGGAATTGTCTTTACTCAACTTTTAAACGTTTGTTGAAGTTTTTGGGTTAAAATTTGATGTTGCTGTGTGGTTCTGCTGGTTCTGGGTCGTTTGGACTCTGCTGACGTGTCACAGATAAAAGCGCATCTACGTTTGACCGCCGTGTCAAACTGGCCTAATAAGCTCAATTCATTACATCTGGAAAGTTGCTGTCGAGTGGTATCGTTACATTTCAAGCAGGAATAATAGCATTTTGTGTCTGAAGCTGTCGGATCTGGTTCTGACCCGGTCCAGTTGTTAGCTCTGACGTGTTGCTGCAGATACGGTAAAAAGTCCGTGTTGGCGACATTTATCTTGCTATTTTTACTGGGCGCAGCTTGGTAAAACTGTTCTGATGTGAAACGATTCGTTCACGGAATTTTTGTGGTGAATTTTAGCGTTTTATGAGTTGAAAAAGAGTTTAGGTTTGATAAGCTATATGCTGACGCTACGTTCATAACATCTGTTGTCATGCTGTGGTTGGTTTAAGGTGATCACGTGATACGCAACTGATCGTCAATTTTCAGTTTTGTTCACACAATTCTGACAGATTTTCTGGCTTGTTTCAGTTCTAGGCATAAAATATCGTCAGAAACTGTTTAACCGCGGTGTTTTGAGATATTTAAAGGGGTTTTAGAGCGTTTAGACGTCGGTAGAACTCAAACGTCCCTAAATGCAACACGAATGACACAGCTGAAAAAGAGAGAACCCGTTTAATTAATGATGTATTTTTGTGTCAGTCTAAACCCTGCCAATTTATACATCTAAAATATAGGTAAGTCATTAAACTGACCCCTTCCTATATTACTACACATGCATCAGGATGATATTCTGCATTATTCAACTGGATTATTGATCATAAATCAGGATGATATTCTGTGTTATTCACATGGATTATTGATCATAAATCAGGATGATATTCTGTGTTATTCACATGGATTATTGATCATAAATCAGGATGTATTCTGTGTTATTCACCTGGATTATTGAGCATAAATCAGGATGATATTCTGTGTTATTCACATGGATTATTGATCATAAATCAGGATGATATTCTGTGTTATTCACATGGATTATTGATCATAAATCAGGATGTTATTCTGTGTTATTCACATGGATTATTGATCATAAATCAGGATGTTATTCTGTGTTATTCACATGGATTATTGATCATAAATCAGGATGTTATTCTGTGTTATTCACATGGATTATTGATCATAAATCAGGATGTTATTCTGTGTTATTCACATGGATTATTGATCATAAATCAGGATGTTATTCTGTGTTATTCACATGGATTATTGATCATAAATCAGGATGTTATTCTGTGTTATTCACATGGATTATTGATCATAAATCAGGATGATATTCTGTGTTATTCACATGGATTATTGATCATAAATCAGGATGTTATTCTGTGTTATTCACATGGATTATTGATCATAAATCAGGATGTTATTCTGTGTTATTCACATGGATTATTGATCATAAATCAGGATGTTATTCTGTGTTATTCAACTGGATTATTGATCATAAATCAGGATGTTATTCTGTGTTATTCACCTGGATTGTTGATCATAAATCAGGATGTATTCTGTGTTATTCACATGGATTATTGATCATAAATCAGGATGTTATTCTGTTTTATTCACCTGGATTATTGATCATAAATCAGGATGTATTCTGTGTTATTCACATGGATTATTGATCATAAATCAGGATGTTATTCTGTTTTATTCACATGGATTATTGATCATAAATCAGGATGTTATTCTGTGTTATTCACATGATTATTGATCATAAATCAGGATGTTATTCTGTTATTCACATGGATTATTGATCATAAATCAGGATGTTATTCTGTGTTATTCACATGGATTATTGATCATAAATCAGGATGTTATTCTGTTATTCACATGGATTATTGATCATAAATCAGGATGTTATTCTGTGTTATTCACTGGATTATTGATCATAAATCAGGATGTTATTCTGTGTTATTCACATGGATTATTGATCATAAATCAGGATGATATTCTGTGTTATTCACATGGATTATTGATCATAAATCAGGATGTTATTCTGTGTTATTCACATGGATTATTGATCATAAATCAGGATGATATTCTGTGTTATTCACATGGATTATTGATCATAAATCAGGATGTTATTCTGTGTTATTCACATGGATTATTGAGCATAAATCAGGATGTTATTCTGTTATTCACATGGATTATTGAGCATAAATCAGGATGGTATTCTGTGTTATTCACATGGATTATTGAGCATAAATCAGGATGATATTCTGTGTTATTCACATGGATTATTGAGCATAAATCAGGATGATATTCTGTGTTATTCACATGGATTATTGAGCATAAATCAGGATGATATTCTGTGTTATTCACATGGATTATTGAGCATAAATCAGGATGATTCTGTGTTATTCACATGGATTATTGATCATAAATCAGGATGTTATTCTGTGTTATTCACATGGATTATTGAGCATAAATCAGGATGATATTCTGTGTTATTCACATGGATTATTGAGCATAAATCAGGATGATATTCTGTGTTATTCACATGGATTATTGATCATAAATCAGGATGGTATTCTGCATTATTCAACTGGATTATTGAGCATAAATCAGGATGATATTCTGTGTTATTCACATGGATTATTGATCATAAATCAGGATGTTATTCTGTGTTATTCACATGGATTATTGATCATAAATCAGGATGTTATTCTGTGTTATTCACATGGATTAGTGATCATAAATCAGGATGTTATTCTGTGTTATTCACATGGATTATTGATCATAAATCAGGATGTTATTCTGTGTTATTCACATGGATTATTGATCATAAATCAGGATGTTATTCTGTGTTATTCACATGGATTATTGATCATAAATCAGGATGTTATTCTGTGTTATTCACATGGATTATTGATCATAAATCAGGATGTTATTCTGTGTTATTCACATGGATTATTGAGCATGCATCAGGATGGTATTCTGCATTATTCAACTGGATTATTGAGCATAAATCAGGATGATATTCTGTGTTATTCACATGGATTATTGATCATAAATCAGGATGGTATTCTGCATTATTCAACTGGATTATTGAGCATAAATCAGGATGATATTCTGTGTTATTCACATGGATTATTGATCATAAATCAGGATGGTATTCTGTGTTATTCACATGGATTATTGATCATAAATCAGGATGTTATTCTGTGTTATTCACATGGATTATTGATCATAAATCAGGATGTTATTCTGTGTTATTCACATGGATTATTGAGCATAAATCAGGATGATATTCTGTGTTATTCACATGGATTATTGATCATAAATCAGGATGATATTCTGTGTTATTCACATGGATTATTGATCATAAATCAGGATGATATTCTGTGTTATTCACATGGATTATTGAGCATAAATCAGGATGTATTCTGTGTTATTCACATGGATTATTGAGCATAAATCAGGATGATATTCTGTGTTATTCACATGGATTATTGATCATAAATCAGGATGATATTCTGTGTTATTCACATGGATTATTGATCATAAATCAGGATGTTATTCTGTGTTATTCACATGGATTATTGAGCATAAATCAGGATGTTATTCTGTGTTATTCACATGGATTATTGAGCATAAATCAGGATGTTATTCTGTGTTATTCACATGGATTATTGAGCATAAATCAGGATGTTATTCTGTGTTATTCACATGGATTATTGAGCATAAATCAGGATGATATTCTGTGTTATTCACATGGATTATTGATCATAAATCAGGATGATATTCTGTGTTATTCACATGGATTATTGATCATAAATCAGGATGTTATTCTGCATTATTCAACTGGATTATTGATCATAAATCAGGATGTATTCTGTGTTATTCACATGGATTATTGATCATAAATCAGGATGTTATTCTGTTTTATTCACATGGATTATTGAGCATAAATCAGGATGTTATTCTGTGTTATTCACATGGATTATTGATCATAAATCAGGATGTTATTCTGTGTTATTCACATGGATTATTGATCATAAATCAGGATGTTATTCTGTGTTATTCACATGGATTATTGATCATAAATCAGGATGTTATTCTGTTATTCACATGGATTATTGATCATAAATCAGGATGTTATTCTGTATTATTCACCTGGATTATTGAGCATAAATCAGGATGATATTCTGTGTTATTCACATGGATTATTGATCATAAATCAGGATGATATTCTGTGTTATTCACATGGATTATTGATCATAAATCAGGATGTTATTCTGTGTTATTCACATGGATTATTGAGCATAAATCAGGATGATATTCTGTGTTATTCACATGGATTATTGAGCATAAATCAGGATGGTATTCTGTGTTATTCACATGGATTATTGATCATAAATCAGGATGGTATTCTGTGTTATTCACATGGATTATTGAGCATAAATCAGGATGATATTCTGTGTTATTCACATGGATTATTGAGCATAAATCAGGATGATATTCTGTGTTATTCACATGGATTATTGAGCATAAATCAGGATGGTATTCTGTGTTATTCACATGGATTATTGAGCATAAATCAGGATGGTATTCTGTGTTATTCACATGGATTATTGAGCATAAATCAGGATGATATTCTGTGTTATTCACATGGATTATTGAGCATAAATCAGGATGGTATTCTGTGTTATTCACATGGATTATTGAGCATAAATCAGGATGGTATTCTGTGTTATTCACATGGATTATTGAGCATAAATCAGGATGGTATTCTGTGTTATTCACATGGATTATTGAGCATAAATCAGGATGATATTCTGTGTTATTCACATGGATTATTGATCATAAATCAGGATGTTATTCTGTGTTATTCACATGGATTATTGATCATAAATCAGGATGATATTCTGTGTTATTCACATGGATTATTGATCATAAATCAGGATGATATTCTGTGTTATTCACATGGATTATTGATCATAAATCAGGATGGTATTCTGCATTATTCAACTGGATTATTGATCATGCATCAGGATGGTATTCTGCATTATTCACATGGATTATTGATCATAAATCAGGATGTTATTCTGTGTTATTCACATGGATTATTGATCATAAATCAGGATGTTATTCTGTGTTATTCACATGGATTATTGATCATAAATCAGGATGTTATTCTGTGTTATTCAACTGGATTATTGATCATGCATCAGGATGGTATTCTGCATTATTCAACTGGATTATTGATCATAAATCAGGATGGTATTCTGCATTATTCAACTGGATTATTGAGCATAAATCAGGATGTTATTCTGTGTTATTCACATGGATTATTGATCATAAATCAGGATGTTATTCTGTGTTATTCAACTGGATTATTGATCATGCATCAGGATGGTATTCTGCATTATTCACATGGATTATTGATCATAAATCAGGATGTTATTCTGTGTTATTCACATGGATTATTGATCATAAATCAGGATGTTATTCTGTGTTATTCACATGGATTATTGATCATAAATCAGGATGTTATTCTGTGTTATTCACATGGATTATTGATCATAAATCAGGATGTTATTCTGTGTTATTCAACTGGATTATTGATCATGCATCAGGATGGTATTCTGCATTATTCAACTGGATTATTGAGCATAAATCAGGATGATATTCTGTGTTATTCACATGGATTATTGATCATAAATCAGGATGGTATTCTGCATTATTCAACTGGATTATTGAGCATAAATCAGGATGATATTCTGTGTTATTCACATGGATTAGTGATCATAAATCAGGATGTTATTCTGTGTTATTCACATGGATTATTGATCATAAATCAGGATGTTATTCTGTGTTATTCAACTGGATTATTGATCATAAATCAGGATGGTATTCTGCATTATTCACATGGATTATTGAGCATAAATCAGGATGTTATTCTGTGTTATTCACATGGATTATTGATCATAAATCAGGATGGTATTCTGCATTATTCAACTGGATTATTGATCATAAATCAGGATGTTATTCTGTGTTATTCACATGGATTATTGATCATAAATCAGGATGTTATTCTGTGTTATTCACATGGATTATTGATCATAAATCAGGATGTTATTCTGTGTTATTCAACTGGATTATTGATCATAAATCAGGATGGTATTCTGCATTATTCAACTGGATTATTGATCATAAATCAGGATGGTATTCTGCATTATTCAACTGGATTATTGATCATAAATCAGGATGTATTCTGCATTATTCACTGGATTATTGATCATAAATCAGGATGATATTCTGTGTTATTCACATGGATTATTGATCATAAATCAGGATGTTATTCTGTGTTATTCACATGGATTATTGATCATAAATCAGGATGTATTCTGTGTTATTCACCTGGATTATTGATCATAAATCAGGATGTTATTCTGTGTTATTCACCTGGATTATTGAGCATAAATCAGGATGATATTCTGTGTTATTCACATGGATTATTGATCATAAATCAGGATGTTATTCTGTGTTATTCACATGGATTATTGATCATAAATCAGGATGTTATTCTGTGTTATTCACATGGATTATTGATCATAAATCAGGATGGTATTCTGCATTATTCAACTGGATTATTGATCATAAATCAGGATGATATTCTGTGTTATTCACATGGATTATTGATCATAAATCAGGATGTTATTCTGTGTTATTCACCTGGATTATTGATCATAAATCAGGATGGTATTCTGCATTATTCACATGGATTATTGAGCATAAATCTGGATGTTATTCTGTGTTATTCACATGGATTATTGATCATAAATCAGGATGGTATTCTGTGTTATTCACATGGATTATTGAGCATAAATCAGGATGTTATTCTGTGTTATTCACATGGATTATTGATCATAAATCAGGATGATATTCTGTGTTATTCACATGGATTATTGATCATAAATCAGGATGTATTCTGTGTTATTCACATGGATTATTGATCATAAATCAGGATGTATTCTGTGTTATTCACATGGATTATTGATCATAAATCAGGATGTTATTCTGTGTTATTCACATGGATTATTGATCATAAATCAGGATGTTATTCTGTGTTATTCACATGGATTATTGATCATAAATCAGGATGTTATTCTGTGTTATTCAACTGGATTATTGATCATAAATCAGGATGGTATTCTGCATTATTCAACTGGATTATTGAGCATAAATCAGGATGATATTCTGTGTTATTCACATGGATTATTGATCATAAATCAGGATGGTATTCTGCATTATTCAACTGGATTATTGAGCATAAATCAGGATGTTATTCTGTGTTATTCACATGGATTATTGATCATAAATCAGGATGTTATTCTGTGTTATTCACATGGATTATTGATCATAAATCAGGATGTTATTCTGTGTTATTCACATGGATTATTGATCATAAATCAGGATGTTATTCTGTGTTATTCAACTGGATTATTGATCATAAATCAGGATGGTATTCTGCATTATTCAACTGGATTATTGATCATAAATCAGGATGGTATTCTGTGTTATTCACCTGGATTATTGATCATAAATCAGGATGGTATTCTGCATTATTCACTGGATTATTGATCATAAATCAGGATGATATTCTGTGTTATTCACATGGATTATTGATCATAAATCAGGATGTTATTCTGTGTTATTCACATGGATTATTGATCATAAATCAGGATGTTATTCTGTGTTATTCACATGGATTATTGATCATAAATCAGGATGGTATTCTGCATTATTCAACTGGATTATTGAGCATAAATCAGGATGATATTCTGTGTTATTCACATGGATTATTGATCATAAATCAGGATGTTATTCTGTGTTATTCACATGGATTATTGATCATAAATCAGGATGTTATTCTGTGTTATTCACATGGATTATTGATCATAAATCAGGATGTATTCTGTGTTATTCACATGGATTATTGATCATAAATCAGGATGTTATTCTGTGTTATTCACATGGATTATTGATCATAAATCAGGATGTTATTCTGTGTTATTCAACTGGATTATTGATCATAAATCAGGATGGTATTCTGTGTTATTCACATGGATTATTGAGCATAAATCAGGATGTTATTCTGTGTTATTCACATGGATTATTGATCATAAATCAGGATGTTATTCTGTGTTATTCACATGGATTATTGAGCATAAATCAGGATGTTATTCTGTGTTATTCACATGGATTATTGATCATAAATCAGGATGATATTCTGTGTTATTCACATGGATTATTGATCATAAATCAGGATGTTATTCTGTGTTATTCACATGGATTATTGATCATAAATCAGGATGTTATTCTGTGTTATTCACATGGATTATTGATCATAAATCAGGATGTTATTCTGTTTATTCACATGGATTATTGATCATAAATCAGGATGATATTCTGTGTTATTCACATGGATTATTGATCATAAATCAGGATGTTATTCTGTGTTATTCACATGGATTATTGATCATAAATCAGGATGTTATTCTGTTTTATTCACATGGATTATTGATCATAAATCAGGATGTTATTCTGTTTTATTCACATGGATTATTGATCATAAATCAGGATGTTATTCTGTGTTATTCACATGGATTATTGATCATAAATCAGGATGTTATTCTGTGTTATTCACATGGATTATTGATCATAAATCAGGATGTTATTCTGTGTTATTCACATGGATTATTGATCATAAATCAGGATGTTATTCTGTGTTATTCACATGGATTATTGAGCATAAATCAGGATGATATTCTGTGTTATTCACATGGATTATTGATCATAAATCAGGATGATATTCTGTGTTATTCACATGGATTATTGAGCATAAATCAGGATGGTATTCTGTGTTATTCAAATGGATTATTGAGCATAAATCAGGATGATATTCTGTGTTATTCACATGGATTATTGATCATAAATCAGGATGGTATTCTGTGTTATTCACATGGATTATTGATCATAAATCAGGATGTTATTCTGTGTTATTCACATGGATTATTGAGCATAAATCAGGATGATATTCTGTGTTATTCACATGGATTATTGATCATAAATCAGGATGATATTCTGTGTTATTCACATGGATTATTGATCATAAATCAGGATGATATTCTGTGTTATTCACATGGATTATTGATCATAAATCAGGATGATATTCTGTGTTATTCACATGGATTATTGAGCATAAATCAGGATGATATTCTGTGTTATTCACATGGATTATTGATCATAAATCAGGATGTTATTCTGTGTTATTCACATGGATTATTGATCATAAATCAGGATGTTATTCTGTGTTATTCACATGGATTATTGAGCATAAATCAGGATGATATTCTGTGTTATTCACATGGATTATTGAGCATAAATCAGGATGATATTCTGTGTTATTCACATGGATTATTGATCATAAATCAGGATGTTATTCTGTGTTATTCACATGGATTATTGAGCATAAATCAGGATGATATTCTGTGTTATTCACATGGATTATTGATCATAAATCAGGATGTTATTCTGTGTTATTCACATGGATTATTGATCATAAATCAGGATGTTATTCTGTGTTATTCAACTGGATTATTGATCATAAATCAGGATGTATTCTGTGTTATTCACATGGATTATTGATCATAAATCAGGATGTTATTCTGTTTTATTCACATGGATTATTGAGCATAAATCAGGATGTTATTCTGCATTATTCACATGGATTATTGATCATAAATCAGGATGATATTCTGTGTTATTCACATGGATTATTGATCATAAATCAGGATGTTATTCTGTGTTATTCACATGGATTATTGATCATAAATCAGGATGTTATTCTGTGTTATTCACATGGATTATTGATCATAAATCAGGATGTTATTCTGTATTATTCACATGGATTATTGAGCATAAATCAGGATGATATTCTGTGTTATTCACATGGATTATTGATCATAAATCAGGATGATATTCTGTGTTATTCACATGGATTATTGATCATAAATCAGGATGGTATTCTGTGTTATTCACATGGATTATTGAGCATAAATCAGGATGATATTCTGTGTTATTCACATGGATTATTGAGCATAAATCAGGATGGTATTCTGTGTTATTCACATGGATTATTGAGCATAAATCAGGATGGTATTCTGTGTTATTCACATGGATTATTGAGCATAAATCAGGATGATATTCTGTGTTATTCACATGGATTATTGAGCATAAATCAGGATGGTATTCTGTGTTATTCACATGGATTATTGAGCATAAATCAGGATGGTATTCTGTGTTATTCACATGGATTATTGAGCATAAATCAGGATGGTATTCTGTGTTATTCACATGGATTATTGAGCATAAATCAGGATGATATTCTGTGTTATTCACATGGATTATTGAGCATAAATCAGGATGGTATTCTGTGTTATTCACATGGATTATTGAGCATAAATCAGGATGATATTCTGTGTTATTCACATGGATTATTGAGCATAAATCAGGATGGTATTCTGTGTTATTCACATGGATTATTGATCATAAATCAGGATGATATTCTGTGTTATTCACATGGATTATTGATCATAAATCAGGATGATATTCTGTGTTATTCACATGGATTATTGATCATAAATCAGGATGATATTCTGTGTTATTCACATGGATTATTGATCATAAATCAGAATGGTATTCTGCATTATTCAACTGGATTATTGAGCATAAATCAGGATG
>JBBPBX010011431.1:31391-46366 GCA_038048925.1 Garcialebias charrua | reverse complement strand
TATATATATATATATTGAAGGATATGAATTATATCATATGAATAGAAAAAATAAAAAGGTGGAGGAGTGGCTTTATTTATAAACAAGGAAATAAAATGTAAATCAATTAAAGATATGTCAATGGTTGTTGACAATATGATGGAAATGATCACAGTAGAAATAATGAACAAATGTGGAAAGCATATTATAATTACTTGTGTCTACCAATCACCATGTTCAAAGATAGAGACATATTTACTGATAAAATATTGGAGTTATTAGTTAAGAGCTGAAATAAAAAAAGTGTTCTTATGTGGAGACTTCAAAATTGATTTAGGAAACATGACAGATTCTAATAACATCAGTATATTCATGAACTCAATGAATAGTATAAATGTATATCCATTAATATCAAATCCGACAAGAATTACAACTCAAAGTGCTACATTAATTGACAATATATTCACAAACATAACAGATGGGGAGGTGATAAGTGGTATATTGATGATAGATATCAGTGATCATTTACCGGTTTTCTCAATTTACAAAAGCGATGATAGAAAACCAACAACAATTAAAAGAAAACATAATATTACAAATACATCCAAAAAAACATTAGATAAATTCAAAGAAGATTTAGACATACAAAAATGAGATGAAGTATACATTGATGACGTAAACAAATCTTACCATGAATTTATGAGGATCCTTGAAAATTTGTTTAAAAAGCTTGTCTGCAAAACATCTACATAAAGGATAAAAAAGTTGATTATCCTTGGATCACTAATGGATTAAAGAATGCATGCAAAAAAAAGAATCATCTTTATTCACGTTTCTTAAAATCTAGAACATTGGATGCTGAAGAAAAATACAAAAAGTACAAAATAAATTAGTAGGGATTATAAGAAAACATAAGAGGAAATATTATAGTCAATTATTACATAAATGTAGTAGTGATATGAGGGCGACATGGCGAGTAATTAACAATGTTCTAAATAAACATAAGGGCAATATGGGATTGTCACAACATTTTGTAGAAAACAATGTGGAAATTCATGATGATAAAGAAATTGTAAATGGATTCAATAATTATTTTGTAAATGTGGGAACTAAACTTGCAACCTCAATTCCTATAGTGGATGAAAATGTGAGTTATTTAATCAGTGGTTGTGTAAACAGTATGTTTATAAATGGAACTACTAAAGAAGAAATAATGAAGGTTGTTGGACAATTTGCGGTTAAAAGATCCAGAGATTGTAAAGATATGGATATGAAGGTTGTGAAGGAGATAATAAGTCATGTTATAGAGCCATACATATACATATATACATATATACATCTGTAATGTATCATTTTCTAAAGGCATATTCCCATAACAAATGAAAATTGCAAAGGTGGTTCCAATTTTTAAAAATGGTGAGAAAAGTTTATTTAATAATTATAAACCTGTATCCTTGTTGCCACCGTTTTCAAAACTCCTTGAAAATTATGTGTGTCCAGATTGGACAAATTTCTTGATAAAAATTTTATCTTGAGTAATAGTCAGTATGGTTTTAGATCTAATAATTCGACAAGTTTGGCTCTTATGGAATTGATAGAACAGGTTACTACAGCGATAGATGAAAAGCAATATTGTATAAGTTTATTTGTTGATTTAAAAAAAAAAACATTTGATACCATTGACCACACCAATAAACGGAAGCGTATTGCTGACACCTGGAGACATTTTTTGGGGGGGCTTATGTAGTAATAATGTGATACGTATCAAGTAATAACGTGATACGTATCACGTAATAACGTGATTGTATCAAGTAATTACTTGATACGTATCAAGTAATAACGTGATACGTATCAAGTAATAACGTGATACGTATCAAGTAATAACGTGATACGTATCAAGTAATTACTTGATACGTATCAAGTAATAACGTGATACGTATCAAGTAATAACGTGATACGTATCAAGTAATTACTTGATACGTATCAAGTAATAACGTGATACGTATCAAGTAATTACGTGATACGTATCAAGTAATAACGTGATACGTATCAAGTAATTACGTGATACGTATCACGTTATTACTTGATACGTATCACGTTATTACTTGATATTATCACGTTATTACTTGATACGTATCACGTTATTACTTGATACGTATCACGTTATTACTTGATACGTATCAAGTAATTACTTGATACGTATCACGTTATTACTTGATACGTATCACGTTATTACTTGATACGTATCACGTTATTACTTGATACGTATCACGTTATTACTTGATACGTATCAAGTAATTACTTGATACGTATCACGTTATTACTTGATACGTATCACGTTATTACTTGATACGTATCACGTTATTACTTGATACGTATCACGTTATTACTTGATACGTATCACGTTATTACTTGATACGTATCACGTTATTACTTGATACGTATCACGTTATTACTTGATACGTATCACGTTATTACTTGATACGTATCAAGTAATTACTTGATACGTATCACGTTATTACTTGATACGTATCACGTTATTACTTGATATTATCACGTTATTACTTGATACGTATCACGTTATTACTTGATACGTATCACGTTATTACTTGATACGTATCACATAATTACTTGATAAGTATAGATGTCCATCCACATGGTATCAGCACCATTACCCATAATGCAAGTTCGCCCATACGCTTGTTTTCATAGATATAATAAACACATAAACATTATATCTATGCTTGTTTTTGCCTGCATGCTAACAATGGCTAATTTGCAGAACTTGATCAAGTTTTACTTCATGCTTGGTCTAAAACATGGAGAGATACTGATGATGCTTCACACTGTGGATGACATCATCATTTGTATGCGCACTCTGAGAAGAATCCTGAGCAGAATGGGACTGTACAGAAGGAAAAACCAGTCGGACCCTCTACATGTGGCTGCGTTCCTCATTGACCAGCTGGAGAGCTCTGGTAATCATCACGGATATAAGTTTCACCACCTTAAATGTATTCAGAGTGGATACGTTGTGACTCAAAATACAGTGAGACACCTGCTGACATTTCTGGACCCCAGTGGTGTGGAGCAAAGGAGAAGGAGGCGGCTGAAGCGACGCGTGTATGTAAACCCTGGACCTAATTTCATGTGGCACGTTGACTCCTATGATAAACTGAAGCCATATGGTATTTGTATTAACGGAGCCATCGATGGCTTTTCAAGACAAATGATATGGCTTCATGCTTTCTCAACAAGCAGTGATCCTAAAGTCATCGCGGGATATTTCATAACTGAAGTTGAAAAGAGGAAGGGGACACCTGCCCGAATCCGCGCTGATTTTGGCACAGAAAATGTCACGATGGCAGAAATGCAGAAGTTCTTAAGATGGAGTTCTGATCCTGATGCAAAATCTTTAAAATATGTAAATGGAAAAAATGCTGGCAAATTTCTTAGTTTCTTGTCTGATTTCAATTTCCTGATATAGTTTATATACTGTATATATATTTTTGTATTATTTATCTTTATCGGTTTTATTTACACTTTGTCATGAATCACCTTTTGTAACTGATTGTAAGAATTTGTTCTTTTTTGTTTTGTATTATTTGTTAAATAAAGTTAAAAAAATAAAATAAAAATCGCTTCTACCCTCAGGAATAATGTGGATAAGCAATACGGTAGTGTAATTGACCTATTTACCATTATCATCACTGATGGAGATGTTCAATATTTATCATCTAAAACTAATTACTCTGACCCAATAATTATAACCCAGCTCACTTATATCAAATATTCTCTGTTCCCTTTAAACACTTATATTTGATAGTACAAACATGTTGTTTGCTTTTTCTTGATACAGAAAAGACAGTCTTCTAGCCTTGACAAATGTTTGGATTAGATGTTCTTGTTTGATCAGAACCATGACTTGTTTGTTTTATCTGTAAGACGTCAGAGCTTGTCAAACTCCACCTGCTTCTTGTTTAAATAGCTTGTCATGTCCAGTACAATTCGGAATTGTGCTGAACAATGTATTTGAGACCAAACTAAGTTTCAAAAGACATTAAAAAGCCCTTCCCCCTTGCAAGGTTGTTTGTCTGATTTAACACTGTTCTCTTGTTTATCTTGTGTGATTTTTATTAAGGTAACAGGGGTTTAAAATCCCCATCATTATGGTGCCGAAAACCCTTTCTCCCCACACCTGCTCCTGATGACCTCTGAACGGAGCGCAGCTGCGAGGCACGGTAAATATGACAGAAAGTCCAGTGATTGGGTTTGTCTCTGGCCAGCTTCCTCTGTCCTTTTGGTGCGGTCAGGGTCGGGTTGGCGGAGATTTCCAGACATCCACACAGGTCAGCAAGAACGTGAGTGTTGATATGTGTTTGTTGATATGTTGTTTTTAAAACAATTTGATTACAGTAACAGGAACTAGTTCACCCTGAGCCGATGACTTGAAATTATGAATGAGGTGTCTGCTTTTCGATAACTAGGCGAATTTTGCGCACACGCTAGTTGGCAGAACCAAGATTTCTGTGATTTATAAGCGAGGGCAGCCAAAAATACGCCAAGACCAGAAATGTGAGGCTGGCTGCCAGACCTTTAAATTGGACGTTTAGTGTGTCCGGCCAGGCAAGAAGAGAAATTAAGACAAGAACATTTATTTTTATATTTGACGCGTCATTATGTATTTGTTTAGTACGTTTTTATGTGTATGTTTGTGTTTCTGGAGCCCTGCACCTCTGGCTTTTTCTTTCTCCCATTTTCCTCAGTGTGTGCGTGTGTAGTTTGGCTCCTGGCCTTATCTGTTTTCTGTGGGCCTTTCCTCCCCCCCTGCCTGCAGCCTGTTTTCTGTGTTTTCTGTTCTCTGAGAGTGAATGTGAGTAGGTACTTTGTTTTTTGTGTCTGAGAAGTTGCTATTTTGGAGGTGTAACTGCATCTAAAAGGTTTTCCAGTTTGATATTATTTGCTCACATGTATTAAGAAATACTTTGCACAAAAGGTTGTCCGTCTAAAGGCAAAATAGAGAGAAAGATAGACCTTTAGTCAATAGAAAATCATGACTGAATGAATCAGAGAGGCAAAACGTCTGATAAGTTTTTATTTTATTTTAAAACAAGTATGGCCTTGAGATGAGTGCAGCTGCTGGAGCTTAACAACCCCCCCCCACACCCTTGGTTCATTGGGTTTGCTACAGAAGTTAATTAATTGTAGATGTCCAACCATTCATTACTTTTGAAGGTTTGCAAAAAAATAATTTAGTGAATCATGAGTTATTTTGCTAAGTGACAAATCACAAACAGTTTCAGCTGTTTTTATCCTTCAAATATAAAATACAGTACTTAGTTTCCTTCCCCTCCTCTCCCACCACCCATCCTGCAACCCCTCTTCCCTCCCCTCCACCCCACCCTTCCCCCACCACCACTGTGCCAACTTGGATCTGGGTTGAGGTCAGGAATACAGCGGTTGGTTTGAGANCCCCCCACTCCCTCTCCACCCCCCGTCTGTGTGAAAATTTATATTTATTTACTTAAAACAAAAGTATCTGTGCTGACATAGTAGAAACAGCAGAATAATAAAAAATAGATGAATAAAAAAGAAAGGCACACGAACTAAAGTTGATGTTAAGGAGTAAATTTTTATTTAAATAATTTTACAAACCAAGAAATTTGATTGACTTGCTTGAAGAATTCTCGGTGGATCTGAGAACACAAAATACAAATTATTACTTTCTTACTTCAGCATTCCATTTAAAACGTGACTGAGAGAGGATTGATTGCAAACATTTCCCATTGTATTTTTCCTGATATTAAGAAAAATTATAAAAGGTTACATAATCATCTCTGATATACAGGACCTAAAAACTTATGGTTAAATATAAAATAAATATTTAAATACTTTTTTTAAATCATGAATGTAGCAGAATGCTACATAAAGACTTTAGTATTTGATCAATCTTGTTTATAAAATTCTAATCCAAATACTTTAGGTTTTAAAGGCTTAACAACGTTAAATTAGGACGTTTTAACAGTAGGCCTGGCGCCCACACCAGCGGTCCGATTTAATAAAATTTTAGCGAGAAAGACTCCAAATTGTTTCGCTGAACCAAGCGGACAGATCCGTTTTTATCATGAAAATCTAACGGCGAAAGATCCGATTTTAAATCATCCAAAAATTACGTTTTTTATCGGAAATGAAAAGCTAAGCTAATGCTAACAGAGAGACAGCCGAAGCTTCGCTCGTCCGTCTGAATCCGTAAATAGATAGTTATACTGTGAAACCAAACGTTTCTAAATTGTGTTTTATTTGCAAAAAGAAACTGAGAATTCGCTTACCAATTTTTATCGGAATAGTTCTGTCGAAAAAGCTGAATGATGACGAGGCAAGAATTCAGGAGGCCTTGTTGTCATGAGAACTTTGATACAGTGTTGCCAGATCTCGCGACAGAAGCAAGCGACTTTACGTTCAAAGTAAGCCCAAGTAACCACAATAAGCGACTACAGAAAATAAAAAGCCCAGAGTAGCTTATGATGAGCGGACTTGGCAACTATGCTCACAGTCACCTGTGATTATCTGAGGGGAACAGAAAAGTAACATTCATGAAACAAAAACAGTTTTATCTTGGTCATCCAGAGAGGTTCAGTTCATGTTTTCAGATTCTGAGTAGAGTCTGTTACTGCGAGGTGAAGTTGAGAGGAACTGGATGTTTTTATAGCAGTCGCATAGGATGTTGATAAAACGCGGAATATATTTGGATTTAATGCAAAATAAATGGGAAGTAGAGAAAGTATTACCGGTATACTGCGTTGAATTACAATTATTGACTATTTAAACTTTTATAATAAGCTTGTTAATTTAAATTAACAACCATAATCAGATCAAAATTAAGTTTAGGCATTTTAGGATAACAAGTCTTAGACAAATTTAGCAAAAAATTATTTTTAGACTTGCCAGTAAATTCTGTCTTTTAAAGGTTTAACTAAATTGATAAAACTTTGACACTTATAAAGAATAAAAAAGTATTCTTGTCAAATAGAAACTTGACTGGATTGTAAGTTGAAACGCTCAGTTTAAATTCATCATTTTAAAACGATTTTTGCATACATTGAAAATGTTTTATCAATTTTAAAGAGCTGTTGCACAGTTAAGTAGATTTTAAGAGCTGTTTCCTTTAAAGAGTTATATAATGTGACTGAAATGATTAATAGTAAAAATGCTTTATTAGAAGTAACTTTTCAGCAAGTAGGTTAAATACGCACAAGAATCCAGCCAACTCGCCAGGAGTGAAAGACACATTTCACTGTTAAAACCTAATTTTGATATTGATTTGCATAAATTATGACCATTAATGGCAAAAAGAGGTCTGGTAAATTTGAAAGGGAATTAGAATAACATATCATTTGACCATGCAATGCATAATCTTTGACAGCAGTAAGGGTTGTTTTTATTCAAACAGATTGGGACTGTGTATACAGTAATAATAATATGGAATATTAAAACGGGAAGTACCACTCACAGACACGCCTTGACTGAATACACATTTTTTATTTTAATCAATACTTTTCTATTTAGGACATAATTTGGATCTCAGTTTATAATAAGTGAGAATTGGACTTGTAAACATTGAAACTTGGAACCACAGGGCAAAATCATCCAGCCCATGCTTTAACTTTTGATAAGTAAACCACTGAAAAGTGGTAAAATTTCTAGTTTCAGGTTAAATTGACAATTTTACTCATACGTAAATTAATGATTTTAGATCTGTTATGCAGATCAGATTAAAAGGATGCCTCTGTTGAAAATTCACTTTTATGTAATGAACATTTTAAATTCCATTGTGCAAACCAGACTTGCAGAGGTGACTCTATTCAAGGTAAATGCTTATAGAAATAACATGATTACTTTGAACCTGGTTTGTTAAGGATTTTTACATTTTTCTATTTTCTCATTTTTTCTTAGAAGCGGCATCACGGTGTTTGTGGAAGCAGGAAACGTAAGTCTGATGGACCTCACGACACTTTGCAGAACACATAGATACATATATTAAGATAGGGTCATGTCAAAGAACACATGCAACGTCTGAATTTTTGAATCACAAACTACTGTGGTTATTGATTGGATCGGATCAGATTTGATATTAAGGGTGTGTCCAGAAACTGGCTCACTGACTTCACCGAGAACACCATGACTGGACTCCCAGCCTACCCTGCTCAAAATAAACATTTGTGGGGCTTAAAAAACTATGGCACTGAACGAGGGCTGTGCACTACTTTTATCTGAACAAAAGACACCACAAAGACTTTCACAAAGAACTGTCAGAACACGGTCATCAAACACAAATGGCCAGAATATGCGGTCCGGGTGTGATGGATCGATGATGAACAACGATCTCACCCAGGAGCAAGGATCTCGCCCAGAAACAAAGATCTCACTGGATGTTGTGACGAGGGAGCTGAACAGGTTCTCCAGAAAGACAAAGAGAACAGGTCTTGAAGTCAACCACGCCAACTGTCCAGCTAAAGTTCATGCCCCCGTATGGATCTGTGAGGATCTATCAATAATCCTGGTATCGTGTTTCAAAACTGCAGTCTGCTACGATTAATTTTATTTAATGAAACACATTCTCATGATATGGCCTGCTAGACAAGCAAGGCCACAGAATTTGTAGTTTATATTGTACTTATGTGGGTCTGACGACTTATTTTTCCGCTTCCAGTAACTTCGTGATGGTACAGAGATAATGATCCCAGCTCATAACCCTGAAACAAGTTAATGTTTATATTTTCTTTTGCAGATTAAATTTGTGTCTCCACAAACATTCATGCAAAAGTTTTGTGGAGCTGAAGGAAGGATAGCAATTGTCCTTGAACTGAGTGCATTTTGGTGGGTCTGGTTTTCCACAAAGGAATTGATTAAGACATTTTTAGAACAATTTTTATAGCTTTATGCTTGAGATCTTAGATTATTTATACCATACCACTTTATTTATAGAGCACTTAGGCTGACGCGGGCCAACCAAGGTGCTGTACGATAGAAACAAGCCAAGCAGACAGGAAAACAAAAGAAAAAAAAAACAAAACAAAAACGAAAACAAATTATATAGAAAAAGCAACAGAAACTAGCTAAAATAGTGAACAGTGTATATTACAGAGAGGATCAAAACAAATCACATCATGTTAAAGTTGAAAGAATAAAAGTGGGTTTTTAATCAAGACTTAAAGACTGTGAGTGAGGGAGCCTGCCTGACACTCAGTGGCGATATATAATAATGCAATAAGGGAATATTAGGAAGTGTTCCTAGAAATAACTAATAATAATAAAGAATATATCACTAATAATATTGATGATGGCTCATAAAGGGAAACAGCTCATTCATTCATTGATTAGTTCATCAGTTATACAAAAATAACTTTTTAGATTTTTTATATTCAACAGCGTAGCCATTCAAAGAATAATTTAAGAAGAATGAAAAATTGACACGTTGTACTGTAGGATAAATCAGATAAACCTACAAACCACATTGCTTTGGTATATGTTGTTTAATAAACAGGTACTATATATGTCATTTGATAAACAGGTATTTATTTTTAACAGATCCAAAAAGAAAAAGATGGGGGACGCCCTGGAGCTTGGATCTATTCAAAAGGTTGATTTGAAAGGTTGATTTTGAAATGTGGTGGTTCTATATTTTTAAAACACGACTGACCCTGACTATAGACTGGACTTATTTTGAGAACATGAACCACATGTTTATATTGTGAATTCTTTATTACTACAGCGCTGTATGTCTATATATATATATGTTTATGGCTGTATGTCTATATATATATGTTTATGGCTGTATGTCTGTCTATACGGCTGTATGTCTGTCTGTACGTATATGTCTGTCTATGTCTGTATGTATGTTTAGACTTTTTCCACAGACTATGAAAAAGGTAAAGTATTTTAAGTGAGTATAAATCGTCTCCTGTCTCCTGCTACAATGATCATGCTAATTAAGAACAACTTACTAATTAAAAACTAACCTCAAATCAAAGTGAGTGATTACTCATTTTCACTGAAGAATGAAATCATTTGTTGTTGTTGTTTTTTGCCATTAAATACAAATGTTTTAGATAGTAAGAATGGAATTTTATTTTAAGTTTAAAGAAACAATTATTATTATAGCCAATTACAGAATTTAGTTTAAGTTAACAGATTTGACTCACTAAGGAGTTACCCACAGTTTGACCTTCCCCAGACCACAAATGGCTCATGGGATCCAAAGGCCTTAGTTTTATTTAACAATTTGCAAGTTTTTTTTGGTGTCCAGTTCTCCTCTCAAAAGACTACAGGTTTCCGGAACTCCTTCAGGGGGAGTTGCCAGTGATGCCAGTGAATCCCGCCTTGAAACGAGGTCCTGCTAGGGACGGCTGAAAACGAGGGTGAACGGGACCCCAACAGGTGGTGGAAAGGACGCGTCATCTTCTCGAGAGAAAAAGCAACAGCTGTTACATCTGAGTGACCGGTGCTCCCCTGAAAAAGAAGTTTGGAACAATCGCTGAGCCAGATTTTGAGATGGATCTGGTCAGAGCAAAGCTCCCCCACTTTGTCAAGACATGTGGCTTGACTACACTATGCCACACACAATTCAGGTTTGCGACCTGCTACTGTGCCCGCAATTCATGCCTGAATAGACTAAACAACAGACAGCTGGACAAGACTGAAGCCATCAAACTGCCTGATGCCCTCCACCCACAAGGCGCACAAAAAGCTCTCCCCAAGAAGAAAAAGACCCGCACAGAAACTCACAGAAGAAAAAAAAGACTCTTCTCCCCCCCCAGAATGAAATGAACTTATTCCACAGACATAAGCTTTCCCCCAAGCAGAACTGGACTGATCTCGTAAGCAAAAGCTTTCCCGCAGAAAAACTGGACTTATTCCACACACAAAAACTCTTCTCCCCCCCAGATGAAATGGACTTGTGCCCAACAATTTCTGCCACAAACAAATCCCCAAGGAACAGAAAGAACGTGTTCTGAAAACGGGACACTCCCTCCCCAGGAAAGACACTGAACTTACCCTCCCACACCAGAAAAAGATGGATGCTGTGAAGAAGAATGTTTGATCTATTTCATTTTTTAAGTTCAAACCGGTTGTTTTTACTTTCCTGGGCAATAGTTGATATCAAAGAAGTTTCAAACTTATTTTATTTTTGTGCCCATAAAGGGCTATTTTGTTGTGTGTTTGAGAATTATTTCCCACATCTTTGAAAGTGTATAAGCTCTATTTAATTGTTTAACACAACAAATTAGATTGGTTCTTTATTTGGTTAAAAGAAATTAGATTGGTTCTGGTTAAAAACAAATTAGATTGGTTCTTTTTAAAACAAATTAAAATAGATTATTTCTTTTATTTGTTTAACACAAATAGATTAGTTATTTATATATATATATATGTTTATTTTCAAAAGTTCTATTTCTTTGGAAAAAACTTGGTTTTTGTGGGTAAATAGACTAATCCATGCTAAATATATTATTCCTTTTAAAACTTTTGACATAAGCCATAAAGTGAGACCATACTCATTGCAAAATTCTCCTCAAAATCTTTATTTCTCTCAAACATTGAAATAAGTCATGAAATATGACAAACAGAGTTCTCCAAAACTTTATAATCTCTCAAACCATCCTAAAAAGGTGATCCTGCGCTGTTAGGGCGTTACTGTGGAGGCACGGGACGGTGGTGTGAGTTTTTTGCCTCTAATTAGAAATTCGGCCTCAGGGGTTGTTTTCCGCACCGCTCACCTGATTGATAATGATCAGTTTATATATGATAAAGAGGATGAAATGATGGAGATGTTCAATATTTATCATCTAAAACTAATTACTCTGACCCAATAATTATAACCCAGCTCACTTATATCAAATATTCTCTGTTCCCTTTAAACACTTATATTTGATAGTACAAACATGTTGTTTGCTTTTTCTTGATACAGAAAAGACAGTCTTCTAGCCTTGACAAATGTTTGGATTAGATGTTCTTGTTTGATCAGAACCATGACTTGTTTGTTTTATCTGTAAGACGTCAGAGCTTGTCAAACTCCACCTGCTTCTTGTTTAAATAGCTTGTCATGTCCAGTACAATTCGGAATTGTGCTGAACAATGTATTTGAGACCAAACTAAGTTTCAAAAGACATTAAAAAGCCCTTCCCCCTTGCAAGGTTGTTTGTCTGATTTAACACTGTTCTCTTGTTTATCTTGTGTGATTTTTATTAAGGTAACAGGGGTTTAAAATCCCCATCAATCACCATTTTGATGTGTCATCTATGTTCTATTTGAATAAAATATTGGCATTTCACATCTCCATATCATTGCATTCATTTTTTAATCACACTTTGTTTAAACAACCATCAGGGTGTTAACGATCCATCGTCAGGCTGATGGTCCTCCTTGATCATGTGAGCAGCTGGTTTCGGCTGTCATCAGCCAACTGGTTGATCCACTGTGGGAGGGTGCTATTTATAAGACTGAGCTGAACTCAGCTTCTCAGACTGAGGAAGTCTTTCGGACGAAAGACGAAACGTTTCTACAGTTTTTTTTTTTTTTTGCTTTGTTTTGTTTTGTTTTTTGAATGTCCAGAGGACCAGACTTAGCTTTTTTGGATTATTGTCATCCTTCAATTATTTTATTTTATCAACTGAAATTACTCAAGTTTTATGATTTGGTGGACTACTTTATTCTATTACTAATGTACAGGGCTCAGAATCATAATTTACCATCGAACATACAAGCGTATTTTGTAAAAAGGAGTAGTTGTTATAATTTAAAAGGAACAGATATTTTTGTTAAGCCAAAGTATAGAACAAGTTTGAGGGGTAGGTCTACTTTAATGAGGGGAATTGGTTTATGGAATGGTTTGAATAATGATATTAAAAAAGAGGAATCATTATTTGTATTTAAGAAAAAGATCAAGAATATAATGCTGATGAGATATAGTTAAGTTAGTTAATATTAGGGAATATAATGAATAATTGTGATAAGTTTTGTGGTTTGTTGTATTATTTGTGAGTATTGCTTGAATTGATTATTTTGACTTGATTTTGTTTTCGAAGGGGCAGAATTGATAAGATTTTGTTTTTCTTCTGCCACCTTTCATTTTATAGGTATTTTATATTTGTTTGTTTTTTTCTTAAAATTGTATTGTTTTTTAATTGAAATGAAATGAATAAACAAACAAACAAACAATATATCTCAAGGTTCTTTATTTCTGTTTTTTTCCTCCAGTTGCTAAAACTAAAATTGAAAAAGTAGAATACAAATTTTGCAATCTAATTTTTACTTAATGTTTTTATATCACAATATAAAATCCCATCCTTGAAAAACCATGCTATATCTTGTAATAGTTTTGTTCTTTAATTACTTAATTTTGTTTGCAAACTTCTAATGAAAATTAAACATTTCAGGGCTGTGCTTAGTTCAGAGTGTTTCCGACAGCTTAACAACACCTCTGGCTGTTTTTGTTATGTAAAAAAGTCTGAGTGTCTCAGAGAACAATGACATTGTTGTAACAGAAAGGTGTGCAAGAATGTTGGTGTCCTCTGTTGTTTTTATTTTATTTTAATTATTTTTTACTGTTGTATTTGTAGTCTCCATTTTTAACTGGTTATATGAATTGTATTTGTATTAATTGTGTATACATTGACTGTTTGGGCAGCTACTACTATGCTATATACACCCCTGAGTCCATAACAAATTTCCCCTAGTGGAAAATAAAGTATATTGTATTATATTCTATTCTCTCTGTTGTTACTCAGTGGAGTTTCTGAATGATGCTGCTTTGAGATCCAGAGGGTGAGGACTATAAATAGCACAGGTGATGTTACCTGGCCTTTCAGGAACAAGGAAGGAAGTGTTAAGAAACACATGTTTGAAATTGCAAGGTTATTCATCTAACAACATCACAGGGATGTAATATATGCGGCGATGCTGGTTAGTTCAGTTTAAAAAAAACTCCTCTTCTCTATATAACCAAGACTTTTCTTCATGGCAAACCAGTATCCTTCCTTTGAAACAACTCAACACTTCATCTTTTGAGCCTCTTGAACAAGTAAGACTTTATTTTTTTTAATCTTGTTGTTTAAAGCAGGTAAAAAAATGCTTTTTACATTTGAGTCTGAGATTTTATGAGTGAAAATTAAACTTAAAGCTTCATACATACTCTGTAAATATTGGTGTTAAAGGAACAAAAAAATAATAAACCCAGTATGAGACTTATAGCAAAGTTCTTCTTTTTCAGGTTAGCATTTTAAAATGCTCAGAAAATATATTGTTAATAGTTTAAATTAAAATATTTTGTATATTTTCATGGTAGCTTAAAAGACGAATGTAAACTAGTCAACTGACTACTTAAGGACAGTTCAATCAGTGCATTAGTTGTATTTTCATCTGCAATAATCTCATTTTCTCTTATGAAAAGATAACACTTCTTAGACTGGTAGAACTAGTGGGGTTTTAGACTTTACACTGAAATAAATTGAAATTCGTCATCTTAAATAATGTGTTTAAATAATGTATTAATAACTTTTCTGGAACTGCACACTTTCTTACATTTTTAGCATGTCAAAATGTTAAATCAAACCACAATTCATACTTTACACTTGTGTCAATTCTTGTATCTCAATAATCCGCTGTTAATTTGTTACATTTTTGATTAATTTATGTTTTTGGCGTTTATGAATGGCTTGGTAAAAAATAGGTTGAGATATTTATTTTTTTAAGTTTAGTGTGACATTTTAACCCAACAGAGAAAATCTGCAAACTTAAATTAATTTATACACATTGTGTGATTTGTATTTTCTCTACAAGGACTTTCATCAGGACTGTGATTTGACTACAAGAGTATCATGGCAGTTTCAGATGGGTTTCCTGCCAGTTTCTATGGAGAACCTGGAGTGTTGGGCTTGTTATCAAATGGGATCAGTGCATTCCTTGTTCTTCTACAGAACTTCAACACAGCTCGTACT
>JBBPBX010011431.1:3323-29025 GCA_038048925.1 Garcialebias charrua | reverse complement strand
ATACTGTTTATGCTTTGGCTGCTTCCTGCAAGAATCCCCAGGCAATAGAGAAAATCTACAACATTAAAGTAAGAAAGAAAAAGATGGTTTCAGTCAAATATATATGTAAATACATATTTATGTGTATTTTATGTAACAGTCATTGTCTTCTTAAATGTGTTCATCTCCAGGACAGACCAGCAGAGAAGCCTATATGCATTTGCATTTCCAGTGTGGAACAGCTGGTAGCAGCCAAGCCTCCTTTCAGCCCTCTGCTGTGGGAGTTTATGAGGAACGTGTATCCAGGAGGCATCAGCTGCATCGTCAGCAAAGGAGACTGGCTCTTCCAACTTGGTAAGGGTTCTACCAAGGCTCTTGTTGAACTTCCAAAACTTGCCACCTAAAATAAGGAGTAATCTACAAGAAGTGTAAAGAACTAGTAACAAAAGTCCTCACTCAATTCACCTCCATTTTTATTCCTGTCTTGTGCAGGTGTTGGACCAGCGATTGACCGTGTTGGTACCAGAGACAGCATCATGATCCGTGTCCCTGACCACACGGTGACTTGTCACTTATGTGACATCACAGGACCTCTTGCGATCACATCGGCTAATCCCAGTGGAGAATCAGACAGTACCCACCACAGCATGGTCATCAAGTAAGTGTTTGATGTTCAAGTGTACACATACAAAGTGTACAACTTTTGTTTTGCTGTTTGCAACTTAAAGTTTAAACTGTTCATAAATTGTTTTACTACAGCCGTCTGGGCCACAAGATCCAAGGAGTTCTGTGTGATGGAGACTCAAATGAAAGTGTTGCTTCAACTGTGGTCAACTGCCTGAGGATAGATGAAGGTAAAACTTTTTAAAGTCTGAAAATATTTTTTTGTTTTCATAATGTTTTATCTCTCATCTGTTTTTCTTATAAAAATGTATTTTTTTCCCTTTTCACAGGGACCATTACCATCGTCAGGGAAGGTTGCGTTCCTGCTGCAAAAGTTCACCAGATCTTTGACAGAGTTAAAAGCACTATGGTGTGATTATTATGACTTGTTCCCTGAAAGAGTTCTGAGTAAATGTTCAGGTTAAGCTATTTATTCATTTATTTATTTATTTATTCATTTATTTATTTATTTATTTATTTATTTCATTATTTATTTATTTATTTATTTATTTATTTATTTATTTATTTATTTATTCATTTCCTCTTGTAAACTTTGAGCTATTTACACTAAAATTATGTTTAGCTCTTTTTACTGATGTTTCATTTTTGTCAAGAATATTTATTATATTTATGGTTATTTATATGTCTTTAAAGAATAAAGAAAAATGTTGAAAACATATTTGCTTATTTGGTTTTCATTATATATCCTTGAATAATTTTAAATATGAGCAAACAAGTTATTCACTTTTCCCTTCAGTGAGATGTAACATCCTGTTTTTGTTTGTTTTCCTATTGAAATTAAAATAATTTGACAGATTTTAATTAAGACAAATGATTTTTTAGTTGACCTAACACATATTTTAGTACATTTTTAATTATGAATGAAGTGTCATAAAAAGCAAATGATGGATTAAATCGATGAACATGACAATATCTGCTTCCCTGACAAGAATAAAATAAAATATTTGTCTAGAGGAAAGAACTTTACAACGTCTTTGTTCATAAGGAAGTAGTAGAAGTAGTGCAAAATGATGCATAGTTAAAACATGATGTCAGTGCAGCTTTAAACGGACATCACATAATGAAGATATTTGTATTTGTTTCTGTATATTTAAAAATATTAAAAAGAAAATATCTAAAACATGTTTACTTTAATTTACTTTATATTACATTCTTTCAAAAGATCACTACAAATTAAAAAAGTAAAAAAATACCAAACATGAAGTCTGACTATCATCCAGTTTGTAAAAAAAAACACTGTATAAGCTTAAATAAAATGCATTGTATATTTTCTAAAGTTATGAAGATATTTTCTCCTCTCACTGAACTTTAAATAAAAAAATGCAAATATAGAAAAAATAAAGAACCTTTATGTGTAAAAAAAAAAAAGGTTACTCTACTGTCATACCAGGCTGCTAGTGATGATAATAAAGTTTATTGTAAATAAGCAACACACGATGCTGATGCGTCAGCTAACTTACTATAAGGAGAACATGGAGGGAGACAGATCACAACATCTATAGGGAGAACAATCCATAGACAAATGATAAAACACAATATTAATAGGCTATTAGTAATAAATAGAGACACTAATGAGGACGAACAACAACCACATGTGGTGATTGGGATTGGACACAAGTGAAACAGAAGCCGAACACTAGGAGGAGGAACACTGAGGGGTGAATGAAACAGGAGGAAACAGACAAGACAGGACAAAAACTCAGAAACCCCACAGTACCCCTCACTCAAGGGAATGGCCCCTGAAAAACCCAAGTAGGGATCTACATCTAACTTGGGTGGAAGGAAAGAAAAAAACATTATGGAGGGCACACAGGGAAACACAAGGACCAAAACACGAATAAAGAACTAGCAGGTAGGAACCTGGGCAACAGAAATACAAAAGGAACAGAAACTCAAACCTCAGAGTTAAGGTGGACGGCCAAGAGACCATCCAAAGCAGGACAGATGTCCAGGCAGGCAGCCCAGTGACTGTCCTGAATGTGGCAGAAGATCAGGAGGTGGCCAGTAATCCATCCAGAACATGGCAAGAGATCTGGCCGGTGGCCAGGAGACCGTCCATCTTCAGGCAAGAGTTCTAGTAGACTGTCCATTCATGGGCAGAAGTGGCGTCCACCTGGACCCTCTTTGACTCAGACAAAGGTTAGGTGAGGAGACCACCAGGGAGGACACATCAGCAGACGAGGAGGACACTGGAGACTGCAGCTGCAGGCAAAGAGACATCTGGAGAGACAGTGGCTGCAAGCAAACAAGCAATGAGAGCCACAGCAGGTGAATCAGTGATGAAAGACACAAGTGATGGTGGGTACATCTATTACAGTACATTTACTTAGACCCACATGAAGTGTAATGATTATGGTTTGTTTTCAACAAATTAGATGAGATAACAAAATATTGAATAAGCATAATAGCTGTGTGAGCAAGAATTCACAAAAGTGTAAATGATCCCGGAAGTATACTCGATTAAAACTGTTGAAATAGCTGGTAAAACATGATGACAAAATTCATGAATATTTATCAAAGTTTCTGTACAGATAGAGTTTTGAAAATAAATACATTGGACACCAAGTGAAGAATGGCCCCAACAAAATCTTGCAAACAACAACCAATAGATATCAATGTGGAGAAAAGCTCTGAAGAAGAAAAACATTTATAAATCAACTTATAAACTTTTATGTACATCTACAACTGATTACATATTTTTGTCTATGACTCAGTGTTACAGATATTGAGGTAAAATATGGGGTGGTAGTAGCAAAGAGTCACACCTAATACTCCATTAATTCTCAGTCGGGTCATCTGGACAGTTTATTTTATATAGAAAGGTTTCACCCTCCATCCGGAGGGCCTCATCAGTCAGAGGAGTTCCAGCAAACTGTTTCCCCACAAAGCAGTAAACACCTTAAATGGACCAACCAGTTTGCTTGAACCAAGATGGTTTCTGGGGGCCATCCTGTCCCTCGATGACTCCTCCCAGGCAGGCAGCCACAGACAAAGTGGTGCTTACTGCTTGGTGGGGAAACAGTTTACTGGAACTCCTCTGACTGAAGAGGCCCTCCGGATGGAGGGTGAAACATTTCTATAAAAAAGAAACTGTCCAGATGACTCGATGAGAATTATTGGATTTGGTACCTGGAAGATTGAGCATGAACTTTCACACCTAATACTATTTCTTAAAACAATTAGATTATATAATGTACATTTTCATCTTTAAATCACTTCTTGGTCTGCTGCCCTCATACATCTCTTCCTACATGTCTCTGCGTGAGTGCAGCTACAGTGTGCGCTCTCAGGACATGATTACCTGCAGTGTTCCGTCAGTGAGGACTGAACTTGGAAAAAGGGCCTTCTCCTATTCTGCTCCTGCTTCATGGAATATCTTACAAAAAGATCTGAAGCTCTCGACCTTGACTTCTCTAAATGGTTTTCAGAATCTGTTGGAATCCTGGCAAAAACCAATGCAGATTTGTTCCTGTCTTTGATTTTATACGTCTACCTTATAATGTTTTGCTAGTTTTTTGATGCTTTGTTAAAAAAAAAAAAAAATCTTTTGTTTTTTTCTCTCTTTTGTTTTTTCTATTGTTTATTGTTTGTTTGTTTATTGTTTAAGGAAATTCTATCATTGCTGTTCATTGTTCTTTAGTTTTAGCAGGTCGCTTTCGTAAATGAGCCCATGAGGTTCAAAAGATTTACCTGACTAAATAAAGGTTGAATGAATGAAAATGTCTCTTAAAATATGATTAACAACACAAGGATATATGTAGGCTGCTTGACATCTGCTTCCCTGATTCTTCACATTTTTATACCTTGATGAATAAATAATTAATGGTCAGATTATCTCTCTTTGGTCATTTGGACAGAGACTCGTCATTGGTCTTCTAAAAAAAAGGCTCTTTGTTAGACATCAGTGATAACAAATAGAGTATTGCTACAGTAGGGAAACAACTAATAATATAATAATCATCAACTGGAATCTGCCTCTGACGTTGTCTGTCAAAGGTGAAGGATCTGTTGGTACAAAATGTCAACAAAACCGTCAAACAGGTAACAATGAAAGAATGAAAATGATGTCATGTCATTGTCAATTACAAAACAATGAAAACCCCGAGACACAATTAGTACTACTGAGAGTTTATGATGAGGAGAAAAGAGGTCAAACATCAACACATTCATCATTGTTGATCAGTCACAGTTCAACATGAAGGAATTCATACATCATATTTTTGACAAGTTTAATCAACTGTTTATTTGTTAGTTTTATTGTCATTTTTATTTACTTTAAAAATAGTGTTAGTGTACAAATATACTGTTTATGATAAATTGGGAGAAAGCAATATTGGAGGAAGTTTAAAAGGGTTTAGTCTTAGCATAAAAAAATAAAAAGATTTTTGAGGATTTCACCATTCTCCATCCTCTACAGATCCGTGTTTCCTGCTGAACCTGTTCAATGTGTAGGGGAACACTTCAGAAAACAGAAAAACATCACTTCAGCTCAAACAAACAAAAGAGTTCACACCTCATTTTAAATATTATTCATGTGTTTTGTGTTTGAAACTGTTAATCTTTTCCCTCTGGAATGAACAGACATATTTTATTCAGTCTCAGCTCACAAGCTTCTTAATTTGACACTAAAAATAAGAAACTTTCGACACTTGCTCTTCTCAAGGGCGGACGTCTCCTCTCGGTCTCCGCTTTGCTTCTGTTTTGTGTTTGAAACTGTTAATCTTTTCCCTTTGGAATGAACAGACATATTTTATTCAGTCTCAGCTCACAAGCTTCTTAATTTGACACTAAAAATAAGAAACTTTCGACACTTGCTCTTCTCAAGGGCGGACGTCTCCTCTCTGTCTCTGCTTTGCTTCTGCTTTGTCTTGTCTGTGAAACTGTCTGAGAGCCTCTCTTCTACAAAATGTTCTGAATCATAACAATGGACTTCAGTTTGGTCAGTTGGTCCCTCATCACAACTGATAACATTTTTTTTAAAGAGAAGACAGGCTGTAGGTGAGCAGATTTGCCCTGTTGGCATGCACACATCTGGATATCTCATCGACTTGGAAGACTCAATGGCGTGTCTATCTCTGCTGTCATCTGTGGATCTTAAGGACACATATTTAATTGGCTTTTATGATAACTGGTTCCTGCTTTTTGGATTCAGCTGGTTCCTGGTCTATCAACACACAAGGAAGACGTTGGCGGCAAATCTGGACCTGAACAGGCTGCCTGCCTTACATGATGGCTTGGTTCATGTCTCTAGAATCTAGCTTTTTGGCTGAATGGATTAGATCTTGTTTTTTTCTTCCCCTCAGGCATGTTCCATGGTAATTTAATTTGGACACTTCAAAAGCGAATGGATTGACACAGACTGAAGGTAGATGTCATTAAAGTTCTGCCTGTCCCCAAAACAGCCGAATTTGACACTCGAGGCATGATGAACGCGAATGTGATCTCGCTAACAGCCTCAGGTGAAATTTTTGGTGATGAAGCCGACAACGAGTACGAATGAGACGAGGAGGACCTCCCACACAACCCGGCGCCAGTGCTGCCGGAGACAGACACTTAAATCCCCGCTCTGTTTGACTTGTGCCGCAGAGCGGCGGAGGTGCTGCAGATCCCTTGGCTGGAACCTCCACCTCGTCAACAGGTCACGAGGTTGGCAAGGAATTATTTTTATGCCAAGCAACAATCCACAACAAGGCACAGGATGCCCATCTTCCCGGATTTCCTCACAGAGCTGACTCGCACCTGGGTTGAACCTAGGGCTCCCATGCTGCTCCCTCTCTCACAGTTCCTCAACGTGGCTGGAATGGAAGCAGCAGGAATAGCCATTGTGCCACAGATGGAGGACATGCTTGCATCTCACCTGGCCCCCAGATCTTCTGGAACAAAACTGACTTTGCCCAGTAAAGCCTGTCGAGCCTCAGCTGCACAGCTCGAGAAGTGTTACAGAGCTCAGGGTCTCGCGGCACGCGCGATGAATGCATCTGCCATGAAACAGGCATACCTGGCAGAAAAGCTACAGGAGCTCCAGGTGACTACAGACAAGCAGGCTGCGACTGAGGTGCTAGAAGAAGCCCGCAGGGCCACGGACTTTGTGCTCTGCATGATGGGGACAGCAGCCATTGCACAAGGCAGATGTATGGCTGAGGTGGTCATTGCCCAACGTCATCTGTGGATGACTCTGACAGACCTTCCGGAAGGTCAGCGGGTCCATTTTCTGCACCACTCGATAGAGCCAACGGGACTCTTCGGAAGAGCCTTGGACCGGATACAGACCAGGCTGGAGCAGAGGCGTAAGCAGGCTGTGGCCCTCCGGGAGGGCATGCCGAGGAAAGCTTTCGCCTCCCCCAGGGAGACAAGCGGGAGCAGACCCATGCAGCCTCGACACCGCTCAGCCACACATGGTAAATGGAGCTTATTTATATAGCGCTTTCTAGCCCCCTGTGAGGAGCCCCAAAGCGCTTTGTCCTCTGCAGAAGAGGCCGGCGTACGAGGGGGAGCACCGGCAGAGACTCACACAGGGTCCACCTCAGGCCGGTCAGTCCTGGAGTAGGAACAGATTTGTCCCCCACCAGGCGGTCCAACAGAGGACCTCCTTGACGAATAGTGATGCAAGACAGAAGCGAGCCTGATGAAACAGGCCCTCTGTACAGTTCTGCTGGCTCGTCCACCGAAGGGGAACGGGAGCCTAATTTTACACGCCCAGACTTTATTTGTAAGAGACTACAAAAAGCTAGTGACTTTACTGTATGCACAAAACATGAATGTTCTGATGTATGTGAAATAAAGTCAAAAGGTTGTTGCACAAAACACAAAATAAAAATTCAAAAGAACAGTTTACCCTGTTTCTTGACTCAAAAAAAGAGTGATGAACAACAACAACACAGCTCCCCTTTGAAAACAATCGCTATGAAGGGAGGGGGCTGCCACCCCCCTCCCTCGCGGTGCACGGGGTGCCAGATCAGAACAATAAACCCTAGCAGGTTGTCCCGGGACTGTCTGCAGCAGACAGACCCCACGCGTCTGCGAACAGGTAAACCGGCTCACACAAGGCCGGGTGAGGGGGGCCACACATTTACCCTCCCACACCGCTGGAACTCATGGGGCCGACAATACACAAATTCCCCAAGCCTACAACACGTCCGCATGCCCGGAGGGCGTGCCGACCGAACACGGTGACCATGACGACGTACTGTCATGGCCCCCAAATGCATATCAGCGGATGACCGCACTGAGCCATGGGGGAGCTGCAACAGAAGCCTGCAGGCCCGGGCCAGGCACACATGCTGACAGAGAGGACAACAATAATGCTGCATAAGTTGTAAATAAATGTTGTTGTTACAAAACAAGAAATCCACCTGGGCCGAATCAGATAATTCTTCCTCGTGCCCGAGAAATCCTGGACCTAGTGAAATTGTCCAGGTTTGTAGGTGCTGAGCAGAAAAATGATATTTGTACAGCTTTAGGCCCTCAAACTGGAACTGGCTTCTCAACCTGTAAAACCAGCAGGCAATGCACGACCAGTGAACCTGCACTAGCCCAGTTGTGCCTTTAGACAGAGGGACTCTGAGCAGGATGTCCTGGACCTGATCAGGGGAGACCTTTCCTGGATCTACTCCAACAAGAAGCTTGTGGACCGAGGCTGCAGCATCTGCCACCCAGTGCATCCCCAGATGGGCAGGGAAGCGCTTAAAACCCATGTCCTGCTCCTCTAGGAGGAACACATGACCATCATCACTGGTCAGTTTTAAAGCTTGTGGGACATAATCTTCATAAAATGCATTAAAGCCCGCCACTCCTGCTACAGCATCCAAGACCAGAGGACTGGCCTCTAGGCCTCGGGAGGCCAGCAGAGCAGCTTCCAGCCCCAAACGGGAAGCGTTGCCAATATGAAGGGGTTTGGACTGAGTGGCAGCGTTCGCCATCGGAGCTCCAGCTAGAGAAGCAGCTATAGCCAGGGCATGACTACACTGAGACGGATCCAAGGACAAGAGGCGAGCACAAGCTGTTGCACTTCCCATAGGACTGTAGTGGGCATGACCGTGTCCACTCCGATACACCTGTGTATTTTTGAACTGTTCCAGAGATGGCCTTTACTGACCTCTCAGTAAAGCAAGACATTTACTACAAATTATTCCATTAGTTGTAATCTGAGAACATACCATAAACACCGGTGTATAATACGCACTTTTATTGCTCATTTGAATGTCCTGCGTATTATACACAGAAGCGTATTATCTACAGATTTTTTCCCATATTTTTAGACCCATTTTTGGCTCTGATTCAGTGTTTTTCATTTTGGCCTAAAAATGGTGCAGTACCAGTTTCGGCCGCTATGGGCGCTAATGCGCCTTGTAGTCTGTTTACCTGCAGACTGTACCTGAAGGCGTATCCTGGCGCCATCTAGTGGCCATAAAAAAAGACTGTGACGGCAGCGCGTATTATACACCGAAGCGTATTATATACTGATTTTTCTGATTTATTTCCAAATATTGGCCAAAGCGTATTATACACCGGAGCGTATTATACACCGGAGCGTATTATACACCGGTGTTTACGGTAGTCACCAAAAGAGACTATTTCTATCTTTGATTTTATTCTAATGTAATCAAAAGAATAACTTTTGTCATTTTCATGATATATGTTATATGCTGTTATTCTTTTAATATGGAGTATTACTGTGTTACTTGACCAAATGAAAGTGTCTACTCAAAATATCTATGACAAAGTTGAATAATGTGTCAAATTGACTTGCTCAGGAGTTGTTTTTGTTGAGTTCAGCTAAAACTCTCGTTAGCGTCGAGATGTCTCCTCTCTTTCAGACACTTTTCCAAAACATTCCTCTTTGTTATCTAAGCAGACTTGCTGTCAACCTTGAGTTTTCACTTCACGTTTTCACACTCCTCTTGGCCCACGGACCAATGAGGAAAGTGTGTTCTAATCTCAACATTTTTGAGTAAAAGCGTTTGCTTCCGTGAACGTTTTTAGAGTTTGAATGGACAGAGACCTAAAAGCTCTCTGCCTTGGCAGCTGGTCAAGTTTGGTCAAAAGCCAAAGACTAACTTACCAGCTAGAACTTAATGGATGACTCCATGAAGTTCACAGAGCAAAAGCTCCAAGTTCTTAATGAACTTTCTTTGAGAAACGTCTCGTCTTGAAGTCAACCAGGAGCTGACACATCTGATGATCCAAGCGTACCCCAGGAGACTTTGGAAAGTAAACAACCGGTTCGGACGTACTGGGCCTGAAGGACTCTGTGCATCTGAAAGGCTGGTACCATCTCCTTACAAGACTAGTCGTCTTCAAGGTAAAGAGCTGATTACAAACGTACCTGGGATTTCAGCAGAAATCTGATGGGAGTGTCACTTCTGGTAACATGATCAAGACAATTTCCTTTGAACCATCTCTCCATCTCTCCTCCTATTTCCTTATCCCTCTCAATCTATCTGGTAACTATATTTAAGCTAAAGAGCCACAGACTAAGTATAATGACATCCTGTATTTATGTCTGTTGTTACAATTTAAATGTGCTGACGTATTAAATTGCAAGAAAGTGAAATCATGTCAATCAAGTGTAATGGTGTTAATTTAGTTGATTTATTTTAAATAAATGGTAGTGTCTTTGACATACCAAACTAAGTTAACGTCTCTGTCACTTAATGGCTTTATTTATTTATCCATCATAAAGATCACAGAAATATTGGGTAAACTGAAAAAGAAAAGAATCCGTGAAATTACTATTCAATCTGAATAAGTAAATTAATTAAGGTAAAGAGGTCAGTATTAATATTGACCTCCTAAATCCTTTACAGGACCCACCACCGTGGGGGGGTGGAACCTGACCAAACAAACACAAAGACACTTCAATATTTACTGCACACACATCACAATATTGATCTAAACTGTCATGTTATGAATGAAAAACTACTTTTAAAGCTGCTATCTGCGATTTCTGTATGACCAAAACACTTAGAAAAATTTTCAACAAGGAAAAGCATTCTGCTCCCTCCCCCTCAGAGCTATATATGGCTCTGAGGGGAGCCACGGCCCATGGTCTGTGAACTTGAGATCTGCTCCGCCCCCAGCTGCAGTCTCTCGGAGACGCTGCGATATTCTGTGTTTATATGTTAATAAAACCTTCTAAAAAAATAAAATAAAACCATTGAGCGCTAGTCCAGCACACCAGAAGACCAGGAAATCTTCAGAGCCTCTGGCAGCCACGTTGAACCCTACTTTTATTCACTCGTGACAATTTCACTTCCTCATTCATTGCAGTCGGCAGAGGAGCGGTACAGAGCGGTGGATGAAGCGATTATTTGACTTTTGGAAAAAAAAAAGTCCTGATCAGGGATTAAGAAGGGGAATTTAATACATTTGTGTGACATACAAAACAGTCCTGCATCGCTTTCCAATCCTTTGAACGAGAACGTGCGCGGCGCTGGGGCTGGGACAGGTGGGGGCGTGGGTTGGGGCGTGAGAAGCTCTGTTGAGGACAATTTGAGCGCAGCTCTTTATTGGCTGATTAAAAACTCTGTTTTTGTTGGCTGGAAAATGGCGTGTCACCTTTTCTTTTTAGAAATGCTTATTTACCACCTGGAGAAGTAAGGGGACAATATTTTTTTTAAATTTTTTTCAGAGATTACCTGGCTAACATCAGTTTGTCAGGAGGTAGTGACAGAGTGAAGAAATATGTTTATAAAATAAGCTACATACTGAAGCTTTAAGGTAGATTAGATAAAAGTTTTGAGGTTTGTTGTAGTATGACTCTTTGCAACTAATTCCCTAAAAAAATCAGTTTTACTCAATTAATAAAGTGCAATGCAGAAATCTGCAGTTTCTACTGGACATAAAAAAGACTGATCAAAAGACTCATGTTACAAATAATCCATCCATGGTTCAACTACATTTAGACTGAAATATAATGTTCCTCTTCTCCAAGACACTGACCTCTTGGGTGTAAGGATTGGCTCCGTCCCCTCCTTACATCCTGTCTGTTCCTCTGTTGGTCTGTCAGCTCAGCATCACAGGTGTTTGTATTTATCATTAATTAAGCCATGTATATTAGTCTGCGTTCTGTGTGTCTCATTGTCGGGTCATTGTCCCTGTTCCCTGGTGTGTCGTTCCCCAGCTCCTGGTCTTAAGTCTGCCTGTCTGTACCACGGGACTCATCCCTCATACCACACCATACCGTGACAGAATGACCCGACCATTTTGAGTCCAACGGACAGGTAACTTACCCAGAGGCAGAAGATGTCGGTTCAGAGGGAAGCGGCAGTCTACAGAGTTGGCGGGTTTCGGACCAAACCCGTCTGGAGCAGCTACAGGCCCGAGCCGGAGCAACTTCCGTCTCCCATGCTGGTAGCGGAGCGAGCGAGGGAGCGTCGGGCGGCTGCTCCGACCGGTTCACCTCCTTCGCTCCTGCACGAGCCATCTCGCTGTGGGATGTGTCCGACGACGAGTCAGATTCGGACCCGGGAGGACTCCTGCCGTTTCCAGCTCCAGAAACACGGCGCCGCCGGAGGGGGCGGCGACCGGCGAAGTCGCACGTTTCCGGGTTTCAGCCCGTTCCTCCCTCTGTTTCTCCCACGCTGTCTGAAATGCCTGGGGGAATTCCAAAGGGGGAGGGGTGCCCGCGCCCATGCCCTGTGACGTCTCGGGGGAGACGTTCTTTGAAGGGGGGAGGGTATGTGTTGCCTCACACCACGTCTGCAGGAGTCACGGAGACTCCTGCACGCCACACTGCTGACACAGCTGAAAGAAAGCTGTCTCACAAGACTCCTCCACAAAGGGAGCAGCCTGTTCGCACTTCGTCCACGGGGGTCGCTACTCCTGCAGGACCCACACAGGAAGAGCCTGCAGGACACACTGAAGGGTGGACAGATCCCACCTCGACCACAGGGGTCGCTGTGGGACGGAGATCTGAGGAGGCCATTCACATATTCCAGCAGATAAAAAGACTGTTTTATGCTGCTGTCAATAACCCGGACCCTCACTATAAACACAAGACATACTCATTATTGAAGACATTATCACTAACATTCCTTGTTCTGTACTAGACTCAGGTTTTATGCAGATCTTGACGTTGGCTAAAATGGCACAGGAGGAGAATAAAGCCAAAATGGAGGGCGCTGACACTGCATGCTCTGCACCTACAGTGGGTGTTGTCCTACCTGTGGCACCAAGGGGTGCTGCTCCTACAGGTCCTGCTTCTATATCGCCTACAAACAACGCTGCATCAGAAGCCTCACCCACGGACTCTTCGGCTACTGAGGCCTCGCCTGACGACGCTTCGCCTGGTTCCTTGTCTCCTGGTTCCGCCTCTACAGAGGGTCCCGGCACGACGGACGCCTCCGCCTCTACAGAGGATCCCGGCGCGACGGACGCCTCCGCCTCTACAGAGGGTCCCGGCGCGACGGACGCCTCCACATCTACAGAGGGTCCCGGCGCGACGGACGCCTCCGCCTCTACAGAGGGTCCCGGCACGAAGGACGCCTCCACGTCGATGAAGGGTCCTCTCACCGTTGACGCCTCCACATCAATGGAGGGTCAAGTATCCAATCTCGAGGGGTCCCGGGAGGGACGTTCTCTCGTATCCAGTCTCGAGGGGTCCCGAGAGGGACCTTCTCTTGTATCCAGTCTCGAGGGGTCCCGGGAGGGACCTTCTCTCGTATCCAGTCTCAAAGGGACCAGAGAGGGACCTTCTCTCGTATCCATCTCGAGGGGTCCTGGGAGGGACCTCCTCTCGTATCCAGTCTCGAGGGGTCCTTGGAGGGACCCCCTCACGTATCCAGTCTCGATGACGCCTCCACATCAATGGAGGGTCAAGTATCCAGTCTCGAGGGGTCCCGGGAGGGACCTTCTCTCGTATCCAGTCTCGAGGGGTCCCGGGAGGGAACTTCTCTCGTATCCAGTCTCGAGGGGTCCCGGGAGGGACCTTCTCTCGTATCCAGTCTCGAGGGGTCCCGGGAGGGACCCCCTCACGTCTACTGTTGTCCAGAGGGGTCTCAGCAGAGAGCCCCTCACGTTACCTGTTCTGGGTGGGCCCTGGAGGGTACCACCCATATCTACTGCTGTCCAGAGGGGTTTCGGGAGAGAGCCCCTCACGTTGTTGCCCGTACCGGGAGGGTCCTGGAGGACGCCTCCCACGTCTACTGCTGTCCAGAGGGGTCTTAGGAGAGAGCCCCTCACGTTTCTTGCTCCGGGTGGGTCTTGGAGGACTCCTCCCACGATGTCTCCATGCTCGAGGTCTCCATGCTCGAGGTCTCCACGCTCGAGGTCTCCA
This sequence comes from Garcialebias charrua, assembly GCA_038048925.1. Classification (NCBI taxonomy): domain Eukaryota; kingdom Metazoa; phylum Chordata; class Actinopteri; order Cyprinodontiformes; family Rivulidae; genus Garcialebias; species Garcialebias charrua. The sequence continues at coordinate 15,086 of JBBPBX010011431.1, read as the reverse complement.
CGCTCGAGGTCTCAACGCTTGAGGTCTCAACGCTCGAGGTCTCCACGCTCGAGGTCTCCACGCTTGAGGTCTCAACGTTGCCCGTAGACGTCTCTACGTCCGTAGACGTCTCTACGTCTGATGACTCAACGCCCGGAGACGTCTCTACGTCTGACGACTCAACGCCCGGAGACGTCTCTACGTCTGACGTCTCAACGCCCGGAGATATCTCTACGCTTGGCGCCGTTGCATCGCATGAGGGGGCTCCTGTTCTGGGTGGGCCCTGGAGGGTCCCACCCTCGCCTTCGTCTGTCCTGAGGCCACATCATCGACGGAAGCTCCTGCTCGATGGACGGCCCCCGGGTCGCCCACCTGAGATGTCTCTGTGGGATGGACTACCTCAAGGTCGTCCACCAGATGGGGTCCTGCGCGATAGACGGTCTCTCGGTCGTCCACCTGAGGGGTCCTTGCCCGAGGTCGACGTCTTGGCCTTGTTGTTTGGGCGCTCGTTAGTGTTCTAGTTTTGTTTTTGTGTTTAGCTTTTGTCCCAGGCCCTGTTCCTGTCGGTTTTTGGTTTGTTGTCCTTGTGTTTTGTCCCCTGTCCTTGTTTTCTCGTGCCCGCCGTCCTTGCGGTTCCTCCCTCTGCCCGCCCTATTTTTTGGGGGGTGTTCTTTTGGGACGCCGGGGGGCGTCTTTGAGGGGGGGTACTGTAAGGATTGGCTCCGTCCCCTCCTTACATCCTGTCTGTTCCTCTGTTGGTCTGTCAGCTCAGCGTCACAGGTGTTTGTGTTTATCATTAATTAAGCCATGTATATTAGTCTGCGTTCTGTGTGTCTCATTGTCGGGTCATTGTCCCTGTTCCCTGGTGTGTCGTTCCCCAGCTCCTGGTCTGTGAGTACATCTCGTTTACATGTTTCAGTGTTAGTACTCAGCCACAGTTAGAGCGTCTGTTATCATTTTGTACTGCCATGTCAGTGTTTGATTTCGTCTTAATGAAAGTGCTTTGCTTTTTACTCGCGTCTCAGTAAGTCTGCCTGTCTGTACCACGTGACTCATCCCTCATGCCACACCGTACCGTGACATTGGGGATGTTGTGCGCCTCTTAGAGAATCTCAGTAGACAACCCTGGATCTCGATGCCGACATTGAAGGCCAGTAAGAAGTCCAGGCCACTTGGTTTACTGTTAGCTGGCATCATGTCACTGAGAGCTACCACGGCAGGAAGGACGGCTCCTGAAGGATGAGTGGCTGGGTGCCACGTATCATCAAAGTCCATGGAATGTGTCTGCAGCAAAACAACAGATATGAGTTGAATGGTTTGAAATTAGATAAACATATTGGATTGATACATATTTATTTATAATTTTGATTGATGACATTTATTTATTTATTTGTTAAACATTATTTTTAACATTTATATATTTATTTACAAGGTGTATCCCACTGAGATCACAGATCTCTGTTGCAAGGGGGGCCTGCACCTGAAGGCAGCCTAACATGCATGTTATTGTTCTATGGGAGAAAACTGATGCAAGCACAAGAAGATCATGCAAACTCCATCCAGAAAGACCCCAGGTCTAACCGGGGATTGATCCCAGGACCTACTTGCTGTGAGGCAACAGTGCTAACCACTGAGCTGTCATGCTGCTGTGTTAGCATGATTTAATGTCCTATTCTTGTTTAAAAAGGAAGGTAGTTTATTTGTGATATTGGGTAATTATTTAAATACTTACTGCTACTCCATTGACAAAAGCTGCCAGTGTTGGTGAGAGCCTGGTGTCTCTGCGTCCGTACACAGAGCTGATGTGATCAGGGCCATACATGAGCTGAAATTAAAGATACAATAACTTAAAACTTAAAAATCATGAGATTTTCAGGAAAACAAAACAATTTATTACCACTATATCAGCTTATTGTTCTATGTATTGTCTTTAAAGACATCATTATTACATTTAATACACTGGGATTGTGGAAGAGTTATGTAAGGAAATGGAAATGTGGCTTGAGCCTGATTCAGTTCCTGATATGCAGTAAATCTGTACATGTCATATTGTCCTTATACTGATGGATATCTCAAGAACAATTTAATTTGCGACCTACACTATATGAACAAAGTCAGGTTGAACTGTTTTCTGTTTTGGACTGAGCATAAGCATTATGAAGAAAATTGCTGCATTTGTTTTCTTGTTTTTATTATTTCCACTAAACAATGGTACTTTGTAATCTGATTTAGTTTTAAAACAGCCTAAGCTATATTGATATATTTGGTAAATGATAATATTATTCACTGTCTCACCTGGCAGTTCTGAAGAGCCAATTAAAACACTTCGGATGTGCTGCCAATCAAACCAACTCCAATGCTGTCTAACACCATCCTTTTACTGCGGTGGACAACGACAGAAGACAAGTGCTGGGGCTTCACCCCACTGATGAACTTCCCAAAGCTTGCAGTGACTGTGTCCTCCGGGGCTGGCTGCGTCAAGACTGCTAAATAAAAAGAGCAGAGGACAAATAATTGAGATGAGTTTTATCTGTAGTTTGACTGAGTAAAATGACAAAAGATGTGTTTAACAAAATTTATGAAGTAAAAAATATTTGATTTGGTGTGTAGCTTGGACAAAAAGTCAAATGTGTAATGTGTGTAACGTGTCTTTAAACAAGTTGACAAAACAAAGTCAAGCTGACCTGAAGGTGAGAGAGAGGAAAAATAATTTATAAGTACTTACCTTCTACAGCAGAATTGTGAATTCTCCTGACAGCCACGATTGATTTAAGGGATTTCTGTGGAGGAAATTATGATGAATATACAGTATAATGTATATAAAACATACATTTTGAAACATCCCAGTAAGGATCTGTTTTATGATTACATATATTGGAGACATTAGCCTGGACATTCAGGATAGCCTAGTTCTGCTCTGCATTTTCTGAACAGTCTTGGATCTGATGGAAATTTTTTACAGAAAAAAGATCCATTTTTAAAAAATAGAATATGTTTTTTCACATTTCATGGGCAATCTTTGTCATATGAACAAAAGCATAGCCATTCAATTATAAAGAAAATCAAAAATTGTCACCAGCAATTAAACTTTTTGATATATTTCCAGATTTATTCTCAGTATTTTCCCCCAGCTGCTAAAACTTAAAATGACAAAGTAGAATGCAAAGTTTTCAATCTACTTTTTACTTAGTTTTACAACAGTCTAAAATCCCAGCCTTGACAATCCATGACATGTCTTGTAATAGTTTTGTTCTTTAAATTATTTTTGGTGAGATCAAACTTTGTGATCCACTTTTAAGCTCTTTGTGTACAATTTTTGTTTTCCTGTTTGCAACACAAAGTTTAAACTGTCTATAAATTGTGTTTTATTACAGCCGTCTGGGCCACAAGATCCAAGGAGTTCTGTGTGATGGAGACTCAAATAAAAGTGTTGCTTCAACTGTGGTCAACTGCCTGAAGATAGATGAAGGTAAAACTTTTAAAAGTCTGATGAGTTTTTTTTTCAATATGTTTATCTCTCGTCTGTTTTTTCCATTAAAAGTTAACATTTTTATTTCTTTTCACAGGGACCATTACCATCATCAAGGAAGGTTGTGTTCTTGCTGCAAAAGTTCACCAGATCTTTGACAGAGTTAAAAGCACTATGGTGTGATTTTTATGACCTGTTCCCTGAAAGGGTTCTGGTTCTGTTAAGTTATTTAAGTTTGTTTATTTTGTCTTGTAAACTTTGAGGTATTTACAGTAAGATCTTGTTTGACTCTTTTTAATACTGTTTTATGGTTGTGAAGAGTATTTATTATATTTTATGTTTGTTTGTGACATTTATATCCATCCATCCATCCATTTCCGTCCGCTTATCCGGGGTTGGGTCGCGGGGGTAGCAGCCTAAGTAGGGAGGCCCAGACTTCCCTCTCCCCAGCCACTTGGAGCAGCTCCTCTGGGGGAATCCCAAGGCGTTCCCAGGCCAGCCGAGAAACATAGTCCCTCCAGCGTGTCCTGGGTCTTCCTCTGGGCCTCCTCCTGGTGGGACATGCCCGGAACACCTCCCCAGGGAGGCGTCCAGGAGGCATCCTAACCAGATGCCCGAGCCACCTCAACTGGCTCCTCTCGATGTGGAGAAGCAGCGGCTCTACTCCGAGTCCCTCCCGGATGACCGAGCTTCTCACCCTATCTCTAAGGGAGAGTCCAGACACCCTGCGGAGAAAACTCATTTCAGCCGCTTGTATCCGAGATCTCGTTCTTTCGGTCACAACCCAAAGCTCATGACCATAGATGAGGGTGGGAACGTAGATCGATCGGTAAATTGAGAGCTTTGCCTTTCGACTCAGCTCTCTCTTCACCACGACAGACCGGTACAGCGCCCGCTTCACTGCGGATGCTGCACCTATCCGCCTATCGATCTCACGCTCCAGTTTTCCCTCATTCGTGAACAAGACCCCGAGATACTTAAACTCCTCCACTTGGGGCAGGACCTCCTCCCCGACCCGGAGAGGGCACGCTACCCTTTTCCGGCTCAAGACCATGGCCTCGGATTTGGAGGAACTGATCCTCATCCCGGCCGCATCACACTCGGCTGCAAACCGCTCCAGCGAAAGCTGTAGATCACGACCTGATGAAGCCAATAGGACCACATCATCTGCAAAAAACAGAGAAGCGATTCTAAGGCCACCAAAACGGATCCTCTCAACACCTTGGCTGCACCTAGAAATTCTGTCCATAAAAGTTATGAACAGAATCGGTGACAAAGGGCAACCTTGGCGGAGTCCAACTCTCACTGGAAACGAGCCTGACTTACTGCCGGCAATGCGGACCAAGCTCTGACACCGGTCGTACAGGGACCTAACAGCCCATATCAATGGGCCTGGTACCCCATACTCCCGGAGTACCCCCCACAGAACCCCCCGAGGGACGCGGTCGAATGCCTTTTCCAAGTCCACAAAGCACATGTAAACTGGTTGGGCAAACTCCCACGCGCCCTCCAGGACCCTGCTGAGGGTGTAGAGCTGGTCCAGTGTTCCACGACCAGCACGAAAACCACACTGCTCCTCCTGAATCCGAGGTTCGACTATCCGACGGACCCTCCTCTCCAGAACCCCTGAATAGACCTTACCAGGGAGGCTTAAGAGTGTGATCCCCCTATAGTTGGAACACACCCTACGGTCCCCCTTTTTGAATAGGGGAACCACCACCCCAGTCTGCCAATCCAAGGGAACTGCCCCCGATGTCCACGCGATATTGCAGAGTCGCGTAAGCCAACACAACCCCACAACATCCAGAGCCCTAAGGAACTCAGGGCGAATCTCATCCACCCCTGGAGCCCTGCCACCGCGGAGCTTTTTAACCACCTCGGTGACCTCAGCTCCAGAGATTGGAGAGCCCGACCCAAAGTCCCCAGGCTCCGCTTCCTCAGTGGAAGACTTGCCAGTAGGATTGAGGAGGTCTTCGAAGTACTCCGCCCACCGACTCACAACATCCCGAGTTGACATTTATATGTAAAAAATAAATACAATTGAAGAAAAAACACATCTGCTGATTTGATTTTCATTATATAGTATATTCATGAGTAATTTTAAATATGAGCAAATAAGTTTTTCAAGTTTATCTTGAGTGAGAAAATAATGCAACATCCCGCTTCTGTTCCTTTTGAGATTACTTTTTTTGACAGATTTTAATTAGAACACATTTTTGTAACTGAACTAACTCATATTTACAGTTCATTGAATTTTAAATTATGAATGAAGTGTCATAAAAAGCAAATGATGGATTAAATCAATGAACACTAAAACCTCTGTTCCCTTGACATGAATCAAACCAAATATAACTGATGGTGCTTTCAGTTGCTGCTTTGGGCAAAGTAAAATATGTATATTTAAATGTTAAGCACAGACTTGTCTGCAATATTTTTTACTTTATTATGTGAGTGAATCTGAATTTTTATTTTTAAGGATTTTTAACTCATTTAAAAAAGATAGATGTCCTATCATGGTATCTCTCTTTATTGTAAAGTATAAAAATATAAAAATAGAGAATAGTAGCCAAAGGAAAAGACAGCAGTGTTCTGTTCACAATCATCAGTTTAAAACCACATCACAGAGAACAGGAGTATATTTCAAGAACACATTAAATGTAGAAATAACTTTAATGTTTTACTGGTGTCAGCTAAATACACAATCAGACAAACAGAAAAAAAGTGAATGTCTCATGTTCATGTTCAGTATAAAAGGTCACAAGGTCAAGTATGTTTAATCAAGGTGAAGCTGAAGAAAAGTTTATAAAGTGAGGCTAAACCTTGCTGGCATGTATCTTCTGACCAGTTTGAACAAAGAAAAACAGCTCTTGAGGATGATCCAAAGTTGAATTTTTAACATTTTCTGTTTGTAAACAAGTGGTTCTTTATTATTTTATTGTGATTCTGTTTAAGGATGAAAAAAAAAGTGTTTTAATTAGAGACACTAGAAAAAATTAAATCAAATTATAATTTTAGCTGTTTTGTCACACAACATGACAAGATTAAGTGTTTAATCCTGTTAGGTCAGAGCATCCCTGATGCATCCTTACATTTCTATGCTGATGATACAGTTGTTTATTGTCAAGCTAAAACAGTTGCTAAGGCTCTTCAGTTTTTGCAATCCGCTTTTGACATCGTCCAGTCAGATTTGTTCCGTCTCAAACTTGTCCTAAATGCCGATAAAACCAAAGGGATGCTTTTGTCAAATAGGAAGTCAGTCCCAGCAGTTCTTCCTCAGATTTTGTCTTCAAATGGTGTCCCTATTGAGTTTGTTTATTCCTATAAATATTTGGGTATCCTGGTCGATACGCATCTCTCTTTTAAACTCCACGTGGAAAACCTAGTCAAGAAACTGAAAGTTAAACTGGGTTTCTTTTTCAGAAACAGATCTTGTCTAACCCTGAACGCTAGAAAACACCTTGTATCTGTGACTTTCCTTCCCTCCATTGATTACGGTGACATTATCTACATTAATGCTCCTACAAGCACCCTGCAGATGTTGGATGTTGTCTATCATGGTGCACTAAGATTCATAACTGGCTGTGATTATCGTACCCACCACTGCACCCTGTATTCACTGGTTAACTGGACATCATTAACCTCACACAGACTCTTCCACTGGTACATTTTCATCTTTAAATCACTTCTTGGTCTGCTGCCCTCATACATCTCCTCCTACATGTCTTTGCGTGAGTGCAGCTACAGCGTGCGCTCTCAGGACATGATTACCTGCAGTGTTCCGTCAGTGAGGACTGAACTTGGCAAAAGGGCCTTCTCCTACTCTGCTCCTGCTTCCTGGAATATCTTACAAAAAGATCTTAAAGCTCTCGGCCTTGACCTCTCTAAATGGTTTTAAGAATCTGTTGGAATCCTGGCAAAAACCAATGCAGATATGTTCCTGTTACTGATTTTCTACATCTACCTTATAATGTTTTGATACTTAATAATATTTTGTTTTAATTTGTTTAAAAAAATCTGTATTTCTCTCTTATGTTTGTCTATTGTTGATTGTTTAAGGAAATTTCTACTGTTGCTGTTGTCGTCATTCTTTAGTTTGTTGCAGGTCTCTCTTGTAAATGAGTCCTCGAGGCTCAATGAGATTAACCTGACGAAATAAAGGTTGAATGAATAGTGCTCAGAGAATGTGTTTGGAATCACTCACAGCTACTACCACATCAAAGTTTAGCTCAACATCTGGACAAGTAACAGCCTTAAAACCATTTTTTGTTGATTAGTTGTAGCAGCCATTTTGAACTGTGTTGACTTCAAAAGTGAATCAGTTGTACATTCAGTAATTACTTTCTGAGACATTCATTAAAATCTGTCCAGTGGTTCATTAGATATTTTGCTAACAAACCCATTGAAATTTAATATTTAATGACAAGGTTTTAAAACAGTTTTAACACTTTTGTTTAGTGCTGAGGGAATGACTCTCAGCTACTGACTCAACAAATTTTGAATCAGTATTTGTAAAATTCATCAAGTCTTAGTCATTTTTATTAGGGATGCACCGATCCACATTTCTTACTTCCGATCCGATACTTAAATCTGGGTATCGACCGATACCGATACTTTTCTAATCTTATACCTTTCAGGTATATGAGGCTGTATTAATGAATTTCTTGAATGGAGAGCACGTGTATTGCACCATACTCTGTGACTTCTGTCTTAACATTGTGTGATTTAAACCCATAAAAGACACTCTGAGCCTCACAACAAGTATCACCCAAACTTTAATAGCACACAAGAGGCAGGTCTAAATGACAGATGTCCTTCAAACTCATGGTGCAACCCGGAACACTAAAATACCGCTAAGCATTATGGGAAATCAACACAGTCCACTCCCCGTTTTTTAGTTTTGTTTTTGATTGTGGCACTATGAGTTGTAATTCTTGTTGGTTTTGATCAACGGATACAGATTTAAACTATGCATTGAATTTACATTTATTTCCCATAATGCTTAGCAGTATTTTAGTGTTCAATTATAGTTTAAATCTGTATCTGTTTATCAAAGCCAACAAGAATTACAACTCATAGTGCCACAATCAAAAACAAAACTAAAATACGGGGAGTGGGCTGTGTTGATTTCCCATAATGCTTAGCAGTATTTTAGTGTTCCAGGCTGCACCATGATGCCGGGTTCCCATCAAACGCGTCTTGAGCAGCAAAAACGCTCTCAACGCGCGGTGGTGTTGGCTGCTTGTCAACAGATGTCTGTTCACACCGAAGACGCGCAGTGGGAGGAGCGTCTTGGTCCTTTTCCGGTCGGGTTTGTTTTGTTTTTTGTACACCGGGCAGATAAAATCAGCTGTTCGTGAGCCTCGTTACTACTTGAGTGGGTTTTCTACGAGCCGAACTGCAGCTCCGAAAGTCTTTGTTGAGATTAAAACGTTTTTTTTTTTATGTTTGGGGTGATCGTACGCTCGAGCGGACAGCGGCAACTGTAAAAATGCCAAGTTTCTTACCGGAGGCTGGTTTCTTCATGGAGGCTCGTTGGGCTAAGTTAAAAAAGTTCCAAAATATTCCCGTCGTCGTTGCGTCATCACATAGCAGAATCTCTCCCGATTGGTTGCTGCGACACGGCGAGCAACCAAAGTTCAATTTGTTGAACTCCTGCAACGGCTGCTCTGGACGTTTTGCGTGCGCGGAAAAGAACTGCCGCGCCATGCCGCACTGCTCGAACTGCTCAAAATGTGCTGTGTCACACTTCGCCGCTCCTCCACATAGACTTTGCATGTAAACTGGCTGCTTCCGCTGCTCGAAACGCGTTTGGTGGGTAGCCGGCATGAGTCAGAAGGACGTCTGTGATATAGACCTGCCTCTTGTGTGCTATTAAAGTTTGGGAATTACTTGTTGTGAGGCTCAGAGTGTCTATGGGATTAACTCACACAATGTTAAGACAGAAGTCACAGAGTATGGTGCAATATATGTGCTCTCCGACATACATCAAGTATCGGAAATATCGGCAGGTTGGATCGGAAAATCCAATATGTAAATTATGCTGGTTTTGGATACCGATACTGGATCGGATCTGCCCCATCCCTAATTTTTATGTTAGCTAAAGTCACTTAGCAGTGACGGCCATTTTGAAAGAGGTTGACTCTGAGAGTTAACCAGTTTTTAACCAGTTAATCAATTTCTGGGAGTTTACAATCATTTTTCTCCATTGGTTCTTTTAGATAATTTTCTAAATAGACATGTGTTTATGAGTTTTTACCACACGCTCCAGTTTTCTACCACAGTACAACAACTTGCACATCAACTTCATTGGAGATCTTTAGGTGTGAATGTGTTCATGTAGGGTTGTGAGTCTCTGTGGTGACTGTAAGGAACTGAACATCAGTCCAGGATGTGACGTGATGTTTGACCTCATACATATACTGTGTACATTAACTTATATGCTGCTGTGCCACTCTTTGCAAATGTCAACGCTAGAAACTTCAGTTTATTTTATAGATTTACGTTTTTATACTTTTCATACTACTATGCAAAAACTCAGGACAGTATGATGGTACGTCCTGACCAAACGCGTTTTCAACGGCAGGAACGTCCAGTTTACATGCAAAGTCAATGGGGGACGCACCTCCAGCCACGTCTTGGCGTCGCGCGTCACGTGACGTGCGTGTTGAGCGTGCTGGAAAAGCGTTTTCCGTGCACGTGAACCCGCGTCAGCCTCCAAGCACGCGTTGAACATTGCTGAACGTTTTCGCCGTTCAAACGTTCAAACGCCGTTCAACTCTGGTTGATCAGGGAGAGTCGGGGGGGAGGAGAGAGGGGGACGCGGAAACGAGGGGGCGCGCGCACTATGTGACGTATTGGGACACAGAAAAAACCCGCGGAGTCATGGACTATGGAAGAGAAATCTGTGTGTTCGCGACAACTCCTTCACGACCAGTCAAGTCTGCTCTCTACAGAGACTGGCAGAGTGCAGTGAGGAACTCGTTGTACTGGTAAGCTCCTCCCACACCCCCCGCCGCCGCAGCTTCTCGTTCTGGTCAGGACACAACTGGGTCCAGTGCGTCCACTTGCGTGCGTGACGAGCCTTTTTGCCGTTGAAAACGCGTTTGGTCAGGATGTACCATTACACTTTTATTATTTCATTTTATGCTTATGTTCATTGGGTGTTTGGTGTTTTAGGGGTGTTTGGTGTTTCAGTGTTGGTGTAAATTTTCATACTTTTATACTATTATGAAAAAACTCAGGACAGTGTTACACTTTTACTATTTTATGCTTATGTGTATTAAATGTTTTAGTGTTTAGTGTTTAGATGGTTACTGTTGCACCGAGGGACTCAGAGAAACGCAATTTCGGTCCTGTGTATGTCCTGTACATATTGCAGTTCTGACAATAAAGTTGACTTTGACTTTTGACTTTGACCACTGACTGCTGGAAAAACTTTTGCAACACTGAACAGGTTTAAACATTTACAAAAGATGAGTGAGATTTTATCTATTGTAAATCAGTGATGTTGGGCTATTCCTTACATTTCACGTCATATGTGCTTTAAACCTATATAAGACTTTTTTTCAAAACAATCAATGACAAGCCTTTAACTTAACTGAAACTATCCTTCATGCAGGCTGAACAATTGGCCTAGAGGAATGAACTTTACAAAGTCTTTGTTCATAAGGAAGTGATGTCACATAAAACATGTTCAACTCTAGGCTTTTACTTTATATTACAAACAATAGAAACATCACTACAAAATAAAAAAAAACACAAAATATGAAGTCTTACTTTCATCCAGTTTGTAGGGGTTACTGTAGAAACTTAAATTAAAATGCATTGTCCCCCTTTATATATTTATCTTTATCAAAGTTGTAAAACTAAAATAAAAAAATAGATTTTCTCCTCTCACAGAATTATAAATATTATAAATTAAAGTAAAACAAAAAGAGTTACTGTCACACCAGGCTGCAAGTGATGAGGTGAAAAGTACAATTATCAGTCAGAGTCAGAGTCAGAGAGTCTTTATTGTCATTTGCACCGCATGTTGTACATGTGATGAAAACGAGATTATGTACACAGGGTCCCAGTTACATCCTACATCAAAAAGTGAGAGGAAAAACATTAATAACATCTAGGATCTGACTATGGAGGAACATCAACTAGAAATACACTAAGCACTAATGTAATAGAAAAACATCATTATAAACAGCAGCACGAACATGAGTCAGTATGAGCAGATGGTCACAGATGAACACAGCAACAAGAAAACAGACCAGCATCAGCATGTTGTGATATTTTGCAGTGATTATTCTTATTATTTATTTATT
>JBBPBX010011430.1:20686-34742 GCA_038048925.1 Garcialebias charrua | reverse complement strand
TATTTAAACCAGTGCCTTTTCTATCAGTGAGTTATTTTGATTTAATTGCCAATGTCCAATATTTAACTTTATCGCTAATATTGGCCGATACCATGCCGATAATATCCTGCATCCCTATTTATATGATAATTTGAAGAATTTTATGTTTGGACATTGTCTAAGTTCAATTTTCAAATTATTCCACAGTTTGACTCCACTTACACAAAAGTTTTTTCCTAGTAGTTCTGAATTTGCACATTTTCAACTGTGATTCCCCCCTTTAACTTATACATTTGCTCCTTAGTCTTAAACAGGTTTTGAATGTTTCCCAGTAATTATTGATTTTTTTTGGTTTCGGAAAGAATTAGAGCTGTTTGTACTTTCACTATGCCAATGAACTTTAATAATTTAGATTTTACAAACACTGTAAATTTCACCCGCAGGCAAAAAGAACTGCGTCTGCCCCTGTAAACTCTAAAGAATAAGCTGATCATAGAGATCTGCAGCCCTGCTGTTAAAGTTGTGCACATATTCTGCCCTCCGTCTGCCGAGCGAATGTGCTGACTCGCCTCCTGAGTGGAGCTCAGGTTGTGACTGCAGGAGGATCCTCATTAAGCACGAAGACAGATTGCAGCCTGACTTCTTCACATATGCTGCTAACTAACAAGAGGAGCCCACAGCAGAAAGGATTGTTAATTACAGACGTCTTTCACTAAAGGGCTTTCTCACCCCGATGCGTTTGTGGTAAAGTGTCCTAAAAATGGCAAACACAGATCCAGGTCTTCCTCCACAGAGTCAGAGCTGCTGTTGCCTACCCACACGAATCGTTGGTAACTGTGCTGGGAGGTTTCTGAGCAGGTAAGGGCAAGTAAGACGGCGAGAAATGATCCTTGCTGATCGTGCTTTCCTTTGTGACTCACGAGATGTTTCGTGAGCTCAGCTTCCGCTCAGCTTCTCCTGCTTGTGTAGCGTGGTGAGGACCTGACTGGTCTCATCTGGCAACAATTAATGAGCATGAGAGGGCAGGAGCTTGTTCTGTGGCCCCGGGCTCTCTGAAACATCATCATTACAACAGGAAGGGGCTGATGTCAGAACACAAGGAGCAAAGATGAATAATGTCTGAATCCATTCGTTCTCTGAGGGAAACGTAAACTTATGATTGATCTTGTTAAGGGTGCTAACTAATAAACGTTAAAGCAACCTGATTATTGTTTGACTCTTGTTCTTCAGTTTGTGAACAAATAAAATCTCAGTCCTCTTCAGTGCTCAATATCTGTGGCAGACGAGAGTCGAAACATTTAACGTTTAAATGGGCCGCGACCAGTTGGATTATATAAGACAAATGGTTTTTTACACAATAACAGTTTATATTTTATGATTTTCCAGTGAGAAAACCGGTAGGACTGGCTGGCGCCTTGCATGGCAGACCACCGTTACCGGTGTATGAGTGTGTGTATGAATGGGTGGATGGCTGGTACTGTGAAGCGCTTTGGGGCCCCTCATAGGGGGCTGGAAAGCGCTATATAAGTAAGCTCCATTTACCAAGTTAAATTACGAGTGTGACAACATCACTCTAATCTTTGAGCTGTCTTCTTCTTCTTCTTCTTTCGGCTACTCCCTTCTACAGGAGTCACCACAACAAACTATCTCACACGAAGGTTTGACAATTATTTTTACACCACATGTCCTTCCTGACACAACCACAGACCACAGAGCTACCAAAGCCCTCTGTGTGGAGCAGAGAGCTGATATCTAGAGCACTCGGGGGAGCAGATGGTGGAGGTTACGAGCCTTGCTCAAGGGCCCAGAGTGGGGCGAATGAGGGCGGAGTCAGGTGTGGGTGTTTCACCTTTCCCACACACATTATGATGTTGTCCGTCCAAGGGGTTGAACCAGTGACCTTTCGATCACAAGCTCACCTTCTCTAACCTCTGCGCCACCACTCCTCTAACTTTCTAGCTGTCTGAACTTTCTAAAAAGGTTTCCAAACCAAGGGGAAGAAGCAGCCAAGTGTCATGGTTTGAGGACAACGTCAGCCTCAACACAAACAAGATGAAGGAGTAAATGATGAACACGAGGAAGGAGAGGAGTCGTCATTAAGGAGACTGTCCAGCTAAGAGCTTCAAAAACCTGGGTATAGTGAGAACCTCACTCTGAACGCCACACAGCTGATTAAAAAGGCCCAGTAGTAGCTGTACTTTCTAAGGAGGCGGAGGTAGTCATGTATGCTGACTCAGCAACTCCTTCAGTGTAGTTCAGAGCATCTTAACCAGCTGCATCACTGTTGTTACGGATGCAAACAGCTGCAGAGAGTGGTGAAGACCGCTGAGACAATCACTCCACTGCCCTGTCCCAGAGGATCCACCACTGCCGAGTCCACAGAAAGGCTGCCTCCAATCTCAAGGACGCAGCGTGGACCGCTCACACTTCTACCCTAAGGTTTGAGGCGCAAAAGAGTGAAAAGCAGGACTTCCTGATGAAGAACGTCTTTCAAGGTGCCATCAGACTCCTAAACAGCTTACTGAAATACAAAGTGTAAAAAGGTTCAATTGATACTTTGCACATTTTTCTTTTATTGCATTTGCCTTTATATTCCATACTGTCACATCTTGTTTAAATTGTACTTTTGCCTTTCTTATACAAGTAGTCCTCGACTTACGGCGGTCTCAACTTACGGCAATTCGGTGTTACGAAAGCATCTCATCAATAAAAATATAATATAAAATAAAATAAATGAAAAAAAATTTTTTTTTTTGAAAAATCTTATTTTATGTGTTTAAATGTTCTTGATTTTATCTGTACAGCACTTTGTTGCAGCTGTGGTTGTTTTACATGGCTTTATAAATGAAGTATTATTATTATTATTTAGAAGCCGATTGACGCAGTTTTCGGCAGTGTCCGGCAGTTTTCGGCAGTGTCCGGCAGTTTTCGACAGTGTCCGGCAGTTTTCGACAGTGTCCGGCAGTTTTCGACAGTGTACGGCAGTTTTCGACAGTGTCCGGCAGTTTTCGGTTAGCTTCGGTTAGCTCCGGCCTCGACAGCTGGCTTTGGAGGACCGTGTAAATGGTAAATGGTAAATGGAGCTTATTTATATAGCGCTTTCTAGCCCCCTGTGAGGAGCCCCAAAGCGCTTTACAATACCAACCATCCACCCATTCATACACACATTCATACACCGGTAGCGGCAGACTGCCATGCAAGGCGCCTTTCCAGTCCTACCGGGAGCAACTTCGGGGTTAAGTGTCTTGCCCAGGGACACAACGACACATGATGTGGGGAACCGGGATTCGAACCTCCAACCTTCCGATCGGGAGACGACTGCCATTACCACTACGCCACGGCCGCCCCTGTATGTCCGATCAGAGGTTGCCTCACACAGATAAATGAGCTGGAAACTCTCTGTGAACTCTGTGGACGTCTCAGGCCCGCTCCGCTCCGCCGCATCCCACCACGCCATCCCACCTGGCAGCCTCAGATGTTGGTGGGACCTGGAGCTAACATGATAACGCCGGGGACATGGAGCCGACGGGCGGCGGAGAGGTCTTCTGCGGCCGGGAGCTCGCCTCGATGCTCCGCCTGGCAGCCTCAGATGTTGGAGTGACACCGAGCTATGTTAACGCGGAGAAACGGCTTCACCAGCTCCCAGTAAGTTATTAACTCTTTTTCCCTTCATTATGGCTCCAAATGTGTATGGAGCTAACATGCAGTTACAAACAGTTTGGACCACGTGAAGCAGCTGGAAGCTGCAGAGCTCGGACGTGCAACGAGCTAACATGCTAACAGACATGCTAACTATTTTTTCCTTCATTATACCATACCATACCACTTTATTTATAGAGCACTTAAACAGACACAAGGCCAACCAAATGCTGTACAATAGAAACAAACAAGCACAGCAGACAGGAAAATATAAAATAAAAATATACCGGTAGATACAAATAGCAACAGAAACTAACTATGGCGAACAATGTATAGTACAGAGAGGATCAAAACAAATCACACCGTGTTAAAGGCAAGAGAATAGTAGTGGGTTTTCAAGTGAGACTTAAATACTGTGAGTGAGGGAGCCTGCCTGACACTCAGTGGCAACTCATTCCACAGTCTTGGACCTGCAACAGAGAAAGCCCTGTCACCTCTGAGCTTACGGCGAGTATCTGGGATTGAGAGAAGCATCTGGTCTGCTGACCTCAGAGAGCGCCAGTGGGACATATGGCTGCAGAAGGTCAGTGAGATAAGGTGGAGCGGAACTGTTCAGAGATTTAAAAACATACATGAGTATTTTAAACTGGATCCGAAGGTGAATGGGTAGCCAGTGCAGGGAGGCCAAAACTGGTGTGATGTGCTCTCTATGGCCTGTACCAGTTAAGAATCGGGCTGCAGCATTTTGGACCAGCTGTAGCCGTGCAATGGAGGACTGACTGATTCCGAACAGAAGTGAATTGCAGTAATCGAGCCTCGATGTTATGAAAGCATGGATTACTGTCTACAGGTTCTTTTTGGATAGTATGGGCTTCAGCTTAGACAGCCGCCTTAGCTGAAAAAAACAGGATTTAACAATCATGTTTACGTGACTGTTAAGTTTCAGGGAAGAGTCCATTATCACCCCCAGATTAGTGACCCTTTGTTTCTCTAGCGGGGGCGGGGCTAGAGAGAGAAGGTCAATGTCGTGGTTCGAGAGTGAGCTGTTGGGATGGAACAACATGACTTCAGACTTCTTCTCATTAAAGATGGTGTAGTGGCAGGGGAATCGGACTTGGGATCCGAAGGACCCAGGTTCGAACCCCGGCCACAGCACACCTTGGGGTGTCTATGAGTGCACATCTATTTTCCCCAGCTCCCCGGGCGCTGACTACGGCTGCTCACTGCACCACCTGGTGGTGGTTGGGTTAAATGCAGAGACCAATTTCGTCTGTCAAGTATGGGAAACATTAGCCTGGTTAAAACCAGACCCTTGTCCTTCACTTCGCTTAGTACGAAGCGAAGTGAAGGACAAGGGTCTGGTTTTAACCAGGCTAGGGAAACATACACAGATGACAAAAATGTGACATTTATTTTTACATTTATTAAAACTTAAGAAGTTTGAGGCCATCCAATCATGGATGTCAGCCAGGCAGTCAAGAAGAGGTTGAATAGATTGTGAGCCTCTGTGCCTCAGGGGAAAGTAAATTTGACAATCATCAGCGTAGAAATGAAAGGCTATTTTGTGTTTGCGGAAAAAAGCACCTAGTGGCAGCAGGTATAATGAGAGGACCTAAGTCCTAATGGCTCCAAATGTACTGTATGTGTTTTTTGATAATTATGTAGGGTACTATGTTAGGATAGGCGAAGTGCTTGGTAACTTGGTAACTGTACAGTACCGTACATGTACGTGTATAAGTGATGGCTCGTGTGTTTTCCGACTTACGGCTATTTTCGACATGCGAACGGCCATAGGAACGGAACTCGTTCGTAACTCGAGGATTACCTGTATTTGTAAATGTTACAGCTGATGGGAGTTTGGCATTTGGTGTGAACAGCAAAGTAAGAATTTCATTGCACAGGGAAGCTTTCAAGTTGACCACCACGAATACAGTAAACACTTTCACTATTTGAAATGTAGCTCTTCTTATTCCCACAGTCTTTATACTCCGGCTACAGTTTATACACAAAGTATGTCACTCACTTCTAAAGGACTTGTGGTTTTCTCTTAAATCCCTGACAATGCAGAGCACAAACAAACTCTCATTGACATCCATTGTATTTGAGTGCGGTTAAGTGTGGTTACCATGGTGACCTTAATGGCAGGAGTTTTAACATTTCTGGTGACATAAACATTTCCGAGTTGCTCCCGGTAGGACTGGATGGCGCCTTGCATTGCAGTCTACCGCTACCGGTGTATGAATGTGTGTATGAATGGGTGGATGGCTGGTACTGTGGAGCACTTTGGGGCCCCTCATAGGGGGCTGGAAAGCGCTATATAAGTAAGCTCCATTTATACATATTATAGGCCAGATTACAAGCATTTTTCAGCTTGGATGACAACATAACTTTCTCTGATTACCGTATTTTCTAGCGTATAAGTCGCATCAGTCAAAAAAAAAAGCATCATGAAGAGGAAAAAAATATGTAGAAGCCGCTTTTATTACGCATCAATGCTGAACCATCATGTTTATTGTGCATTTATTTAATGGTCAAAACAGATTTATTTTGCCTGGGTGGAGCGGTGCCATCCATCCATCCATCCATCCATCCATCCATCCATCCATCCATCCATCCATCCATCCATCCATCCATCCATTCATCCAATGCAGCCGGAGCTGCGAGCTCTCCAGCGTTCCTCCGCCTGCAACAGCTGAGTGAAGCGAGTGCGCACAGGAGGACTCGCTGTTGCAATTCTTATAAATTTAAAGTATCAGTCAAAAATTGCGTTATGAATATGGAAAGAAATACGTATATAAGTTGCTTTGGCGTATAAGTCACAGGACTGACAAATCTATGAAAAAAATTGCGACTTATACGCCAGACAATACGGTACTCTTGTGCTTTATGAAAGAAAGTTGATGTATGTTAGGCATTGGGCAATGTCTGCATTGGTTTACATCAACAATTTTTTGAAATATTGAATTAAAAGCTGATAACTTTGTTAATGGTTAGATATAATCATTTAGAACTACTCGTTGGTGCCTTTGAGTCAAGTGTTTATTTATTTATTTATTTATTTTTTACATTTGCTGTTGAGTTGTGAGCTGTCACGTGCCGGCTGGTGACCCGGCTCTTCTGTTTGTGTAATAAATTCACCAGTTCACAGAGTATCCTGCATAATCCTCTCATATGAAGACGGAGATGGAGTGAGAGCCAGCGACAGAGTGAGAGTATTATATAACGGCCCAGCCTTTATCTGCCCACGTTTGTAGACAGAGTTTATCAGTTTATCTTTACTCCTTTCTGCTCTAATAAACAATAATTTGAAGAAAATGAGAAATTTGAAAAGTGTGGTCTTTAGCTATTTTCATGGCGGTGTCCCCCCACTCCCCCCTCTTCTTTTGTGAGCCTCTCACTCTCCCTGAAGTGAACAGATTGGGTCTCGGTGGGACTGTGTCACCCAGGGAGACACCCTCCTCCCCATCCTGTCACACCACTTTTATTCACTCTCTCCTGCACACACACACACGTGTGACATAATATTACAAAACAATCACTGTGTGTCATCTGAATCTATTACCTGATTACCTGGAGTGTTCCGTCAGTGAGGACTGAACTTGGAAAAAGGGCCTTCTCCTACTCCGCTCCTGCTTCATGGAATATCTTACAAAAAGATCTGAAGCTCTCGACCTTGACTTCTCTAAATGGTTTTCAGAATCTGTTGGAATCCTGGCAAAAACCAATGCAGATCTGTTCCTGTCTTTGATTTTATACGTCTACCTTATAATGTTTTGCTAGTTTTTTGATACTTTGTAAAAAAAAAAAAAAAAAAAAACTTTCTTTTTTTTGTTTTTTTTTCTTCTCTCTTTTGTTTTCTATTGTTTATTGTTTGTTTGTTTATTGTTTATTGTTTAAGGAAATTATACCACTGCTGTTCATTGTTCTTTAGTTTTAGCAGGTCGCTTTCGTAAATGAGCCCTTGAGGTTCAAAAGATTTACCTGACTAAATAAAGGTTGAATGAATGAATGAAAAAATACCCACAAACACCATTTAGTACTTATAACAGTTTCATTAAATGCAAGTTTGGTTTGAAAAATGATGCTAAAGTTCCCAGTTAACACGTCTTAAAATATTTCTTCTCGTGCTGCTGGTTTGCCAAACTCATGCCACTAAAATTCCACCGAAGCTGCACAGAAAACAGCGCTGCTGCCAAAACCCAGGCGTGCTGCGTGGAAGCAGCTGACGCCTCAAACTGTTCATCTCTTCAGTACATGCACCCTTTGTTTCTCATAAAACACTTCCACACAGTCCTACTGACAAATGATCAAGCAAATATATGTTTTAAAAGTGGTTTGTGTGTCTTTTAAAACCTTTTTGGATCTGAACTGGACAAAAATGTCAGTCACATGCAGCACCTTCAAATATCATAAAGCTCAGATTTACTGCTACTACTATTTAATACTGCAGGTTATTTGACTGTAGCTTTAAATGTCTTATTTAGATTAATTAAACTCAAACAAACTAAAAATTAGTAACAGAGAAATGCACTCTGCCGCAAGTGAAGTGGATTAAATATGGATTACTTGTTATTTTCTGTATTGCGTTATGTGCTCTAAATGGATGGAAGACTGAAGGTGCCAGATTTAAGGCTTAAATATGTACAATAAAAATTACAAACAATTTTTTTTTACAATTATTGCACTATAAATCAACTTAAACTTTATTAGGCCCCCGAGGGGCAATTCATTTACTGCACGTAATGGTAGTGAGACACATTCATACAAACTATAATATAAAACAGAATAAAAGAATAAAAAGTACTTCCATTACAGATTAAATACATGAAACATTTCAGAAGGTACAACTCAATAAGAGCAAACAGTTCATCCTTAAAAACATAAAGTAAGATTCAAGATAAGGATACATGGAAACGGAGATAATCTTTAAACCTATTTTTTGTTTAAAAATCCAAAAGCTGAGGGGATGAAGGAGTTTTTTAATCTGTTTGTTCTACAGGTAGGTAGGCCATTTATATCTTCTGCCTGAAGGCAGAAGATTGAACTGAGCGTGTGGAGGATGAGTGGGATCTGCAAAGATTTTTTTTTAGCTTTGGATATTGGACTTAAATAGATCCATGATGTTGTTCATTTGAATCCCTATTATTTTCTCGCATTCTTTGATAGCACATTGTAAACGATTACGGTTTTTCCAAGTTCAACAACCCAAACCAACAAAGAAATGAAAAAGTGAGGACAGATTCAAAAATGAAACCGCTGTAGAACATTTTCATGAAAGTGCAGTCAACATTTAAGCTCCTCAGCTTCCTGAGGAAATGCATCCTCTGGTGGGCTTTCCAACGGATTACATCTGATGTTTTTGGTGCATTTATGTGCAGGAAGGATGATAAATGCGCTATAAATTGATACTGTATTTCTCTTTTCATTTGCAGTTGTCTTTTTGTCTGTGTCCTCATTTATTCAATATTTTGTTTAATTTTCAATATATATATATATATGTATACTGCATATTTTTTATGATGGGTTCTGAATTTGTTTTATATACCATATACAGTACATTTCAGAAATGATATATTTTTGGTTTTGTTTTCCTTTAATTTTATTTTTTGTCTCTACGTATGCCCTAAAAATGACTCAATACTGTTTTGATTGATTGATTTGCTCCAGATGTACCTCCAAACCAGTATGATCTGTTAACTGTTGCGATTAGTGGTCAGGCTAATATTAGCAATAAAAGCTAATATGAGCAATAAAAGTAAATCCCAATGGATTTATCTGTGTTCTCTTCATTCATACGCAACAGCAACATGCCCTGATGCATGCTCAACAATCCAGGTAAATCTATTAAGATTAAGTCAGGTCCTCTGGACGGATTCTTCTTTGTTGAAATGTTTCGTCTTTTATCCAGAAGACTCCTTCAATTTGAGGAGCTGCAACAAACAGTCGTACAAGCAGCAACTTCTCACAGTGGATCAACCAGTTTGCTGTTGACAGACAAAACTAGCTGTTCACATGTAAAAGGAGGTAGAGTACATGTGTGTGAATGAGAGGGAGGCCAGTGGAACAGTGAGGCTACAAGGAGCAGAGGTCACAAAGGTGCAGGACTTCAAGTACTTGGGGTCCACTGTCCAGGAAAATGGGGAATGTGGTAAAGAGGTGAAAAAGAGAGTCCAGGCAGGATGGAGTGGATGGAGAAAAGTTTCAGGAGTGATTTGTGACAAAAAGGTGTCAGCAAAGGTCAAAGGAAAAGTTTACAAGACAGTGGTGAGACCAGCTATGTTGTATGGTCTGGAGACAGAGACATGGACAAAAAGACAGGAGAAAGAACTGGAAGTGGCAGAAATGAAGATGCTGAGGTTCTCCTTAGGAGTGACAAGGATGGATAAGATCAGGAATGAGATCATCAGAGGTACAGCACATGTTGAACAACTGGGAGATAAAGTTAGGGAGGCCAGACTGAGATGGTTTGGACATGTCCAGAGGAGGGACAGTGGGTATATTGGTAGAAGGATGTTAGAAATGCAGCTGCCAGGAAAAAGACACAGAGGAAGGCCAAAGAGGAGATATATGGATGCAGTTAGAGAGGACATGAAGGTAGTTGGAGTGAGGACAGAGGATGCAGAGGACAGAGTGAGGTGGAGGAGGATGACTTGCTGTGGTGACCCCTGAAGGGGGAAAAGCCGAAAGAAGAAGAAGATGTAAAAGGGGGATCATCTCAACCTAACAAGTCATTGTTAGTGCTCTGATGGCCACTTGCTATTCACAGAGGGCTGAATGATACTAGCAATAACAGCATTGTAAGAGGGGGACAGTTGAACCCGGAGGCCTCCACCTCTGTTTAATGATGGACAGTTTCTTTCCACAAAGATGGCCTCCTTTACTCCTCTCTAAAACCATCGTTCCTCTCTGTCAAGGATGTGAACATCTTCAGCCCTGAATGAGTGACCTCTGACCTGCAGATGAGTGTAGACCACAGAGTCCTGGCCTGATGATGTTGATCTTCTGTGCTGGACCATCCTTTTGGCCAGTGGCTGTTTAATTTCACCGATGTAAGACTGATCATCACCCTCCTGACACTGAACAACATTCATAATATTACTCTGTTCGTGCCAGGGGACTGGATCTTTGGGATGAACCTTACTGGGATTTGAAAGCCACTGGGAAGTCATGTTTAGAAAATATCTCAGTTTCTCTGACACTCTCGCAACAAACCTTATGTTGCTATAGCAACATATTCTTAGATATTGTATGGTAGTACTGTGTTTCATTTATTTACCGAGATACAAACGGACAGAAGTGAAGATAAAATACTTAATAATGGAGCTTTCTTCACTCTTTGTCTGTGAGGCAGCAAGTGTGGATTTTGAGTTAAGGGCTGGTCAACAATCTTTGACCTTCCAAGTCAGATTTCTGACATTGTAAGACACTCCATCGGATTTTTACAACAAAAAACGAGAAATTCCTTCTTTTCAAACACAAATCGAACATACCACAACTCCAAATGCAAAATCCAATATGGCTGCCTCAAACATCGAGTGCAGTAACAAATATTTTATCTTCTCGTTTGTAAGTGTGNATTAGGAGTGGTCACAGAGCCGCTGTTCAACTTGAAGCAAATGTTGAAAAAAAATATGCCCCCTTGAAAAAATAGAATGCCCCCCCTTTGAATTGTTTCTGCAGCCGGGTCTGATGTTCCCTCTAATTTTTCACGTGTCTGGGCATACACATAAGCTCTCTGAGCACACTGAGGTGAGGACCACTATGAGCAACATCAGAAGTGCACACACACGCAGTTCAGTAGATAACATACATTTATAATAATGCAGTAATCTACAGGTAATAAAGAATCATTTCACAAAGAATTGATCTTTATTCTTTATCTTGCAGCTAATGCATGCAGCTCAAAAACCAGTTTTATTTAACTACAGACTTTATTATTTTATTTGAATTAGACGTTTTAACCCTTTAACTTTATTTATTCATGTTCCTCAGAGGGAAAATCAACCTTCTTAAACTGTCAGCCTCAAATAAATATACAGTATCTAATTTAGATGATTTTTATTTTAATGCTTGTAGGGGTTTTGTTTAAAATCTCCACATTACTGTATTTTTTTTTATTGACAAAATATTTATTTTACTGAAAGTTTGTAAAAAGTGTATTTTCTTCCTTGGTCCCTGGGTCAACATCTGCAGAGCTCAGAAACTGATGCTTGGTTCTGGACCTGGGGCCTCATGTACAAAGACTTGCGTAGATTTCTTACTGAAAAGTCACGTACGGACAAATCCAGAAAAGTGTCCACGCACAAAAAAATCCAGATTTATCAAACTGTGCGTACACCGGAATCCACGCACATTCCTTATGTACAACACAATCAACGTGGAATTCAGCGCACATGAGAGAGTGGCCGACTCCGCCTTTGACACGCCTCCGTATGAATATGCAAAGTCATTCAAATATGCCATGCACGACAGGAATGTCGTCTCTGCTCCATTGCAAATCATGTCGGAACGTGGAAAAAAGAGGAACTTCACGGACTGTGAACAGGAATCACTTCTGAGTGAGGCAGAGAAGCACGGAAAAAGGCTTTATTTGGCACGCGCAGCGCAAAACAAACCATCCACTTTTAAATAAAAAGTTGACCAAGCTGCTCTTATATGCCTGTATAGGTTAGTGGTGAGCGCGCTCGCCCTTCGTCCCAAAGGTCCTGAGATCGACTCCCGCATGGTACAACGTTTTTTTTATTTTGTTATTCCAGATTTAAAGAACACAGGAAAACTATTTAATGAAACAACAAGAAATAGAACAATACATGAAATGAAAGGAAGCAGACGATTTCTTGTTTTGTAAATAGTTGTCATGTGTATTTAAATCTGGAACGAAAAAAAAAAAACATTGTACCATGCGAGATTCGAACTCATGACCTTTGGAACTAAAGGCAAGCGCTCTACACACTGACCTAAACGTAGGCATATTGGTACAGCTTGGTTAACTTCTTATTTAAAGAAATCACATCTCAGTGTTGTCAATATCGTTGCCACTATTTGGCGCATGCTTTTATATCCACTCATCTAATTGCGTCCATGTGGATGTAATAATCGTTAATCATGTGTGTTTGGTGGGATTAATGATTGTTTTCACATCATGGACACAGTTTCTCAGAATCACCTGTAAGTGTCGCCAAAGGAAATATAACCACAGAAACGTGCGTACGCAAGCAGGGGAGCAGCCGTGGATTTGTACGTGGAAGCGCAGATATTCCCGTTCATATCAGATTTGATACATACGCCACTTTGCGTGGAAAGTGACGTGCGCAATGTTTTTGTGCGTGCGCACGGTTGATACATGAGGCCCCTGCTCCTCTGCACACCTGGACTGGTTCTGTTCTTCCTCTTTATCACGTGACTTTATCGTGCACTGACCTCCATTCAACTTCTGCATCTTTTTTTTATTTTTCCTGCAAATTTGGTGCTTGACAAATAACTTCCTCCTTCAGAAAGGACGGGGATTGTTTATGTGTTCAGCGGTGTGTATGTGCATGTGTGTGTGTGTGTGCGAGAGTGTGCAGCTTCTCGCTGTAACGCGTTTGATATTTGACTTTATTCAGATAAAAGACGTGGTGTGGATTATTTATCATACCTCTGATTTTACTTGACCTAACAACGAGATTTAAAATCTGTAGTTTTAACACTAATTGACCCACGTACCTGTCCCAGTGTGACAAACTACGTGACTTCTGCATGATCTGACTGTGAAGCTGCATACAAACTTGCTTGCTTATAAGACCCGCCTTCCTTTTAGTGATTGGTCAAAACAACGTGAGCTTCAATGTGATTGGATGTAATCGCTGTCCATCAATCATTTTAAGTTGAGGCGGACCTGCGGGCTGACGAGTTAAAGCAGCTAGGAACATACCATTTCATGCAGATACAGGGGGTGTTTGTTAAATATGAGGATGTTTGCTTTTTGGTCTGGGAGAGATAATATTTAAGTTTTACTGTTAAAACAAGTAAAAACAAAGCTACTACCATTAATGTATTATTATCAGGGGCCCAAAACACCATGGAGAAAAAAAAGGCCAATCTGGGCCCCTGTCAGTCCAGGGCCCTTGGAATTGTACCAACTTTTACCCCCCATACGGCGCCCCTGGGTGTTGATGTTATGGGGGCGCTGGCAGACGGCTTTTGGTAAGTTATTAAAACGTATTAAAACATTTTAATGACGAATTAGGTTTGTTGTGTTGAAGGACTTCGTTGAACTTCCTCCACGAGGTACTTTTTCGTCGCACGTTTTGCAGTTAGCAAACTTCGCATCACAGGCTCTGTGATCGGTAATTGAAGGCAAAAGCCGATCACATCCGCTTTAATGATTATCGGTGACGATTGATCGGTTTCCGATCGATCGGCACATCCCTAATATATATATATATATATATATATA
>JBBPBX010011430.1:4277-19277 GCA_038048925.1 Garcialebias charrua | reverse complement strand
GGTAAATGGAGATTTTTGTGTGTGTGTGTGTGTGTGTGTGCTATTTATTTCACTGCACTGTTTTATCTTAGTTTTGTATGCGGAGCCGTTTTAGCCAAAATTAAATAAATAAATAAAATGGATAAAAATGGTGATAAAAATGGTTAAAATGGTGAAATAAATAGTTATTTGTCATTCATTAGCCTATTTTCACCTATTTTCCCACTTTTACTTAATCAAATTTTCATTTACCAATTTTCCCATTTTTACTTACCTCTTTTACCATTTTTACTTAATCAATTTTCATTTACCTCTTTTCCCATTTTTACTTAATCAATTTTTCATTTACCTATTTTCCCACTTTTACTTAATCAAATTTTCATTTACCTATTTTCCCATTTCCCACTTTTACTTAATCAATTTTTCATTTGCCTATTTTCCCATTTTTACTTAATCAATTTTTCATTTACCTATTTTCCCACTTTTACTTAATCAATTTTTCATTTACCTCTTTTCCCACTTTTACTTAATCAATTTTTCATTTACCTCTTTTCCCATTTTTACTTAATCAAATTTTCATTTACCTATTTTCCCATTTCCCACTTTTACTTAATCAATTTTTCATTTACCTCTTTTCCCACTTTTACTTAATCAATTTTTCATTTACCTCTTTTCCCATTTTTACTTAATCAAATTTTCATTTACCTATTTTCCCATTTCCCACTTTTACTTAATCAATTTGTCATTCACCTATTTTTCAATTTAACAAGTTTTTCTTTTGTCTTTTTCCATTTACCTGATTTGGTATTTCCCATTTTCATTAATCAATTTCTCATACAATCCCTTTTACCCATTTTTCTTTCACCTATTTTTCATTCAACATCTGTTTGAAAAACTTTTCATTTTCCCATTTGTTTATTTTCCTTATTTATTTAGTATTTCCTTATTTTCTTATTCATTTCACGCAAATTTGGGAAAAGAATAAATGCAAATGAGGAGAGGCGTCATCGGTGTACAATGGCAGCCCATTGGTTGGTTAGATACAACTGCAGCACGGAGCTTCTCTGACTGGACTTCTTCCCCTCCAGTCTAGCAATGGCGAGTTACAGAAGCCACCGTTTCCTGTTTTGGACTTTCAGAATAAAAGCTTGCTTCTCGACGCCGCAGTGTGTAGAGACGCAAAGTTCGCGCTGTTGCTCTTGTTTTGAAAATAAATACCTTCGTGTCTTTGAACGGACGTGAAAGCTTTATGGAAGCGTCCGTTTGTTTTGGTGAAGCAGAGGGAACAGCACGTTCCGTCTCAAACTTGTCCTAAATGCTGATAAAACAAAATCGTTCTTTAGTTTTAGCAGGTCGTTTTCGTAAATGAGCCCATGAGGCTCTATAAGATTTACCTGACTAGATAAAGGTTGAATGAATACGAAGCTGAAGTTAGCTTAGCTATTACAACTAATTTTTCAGTACCTTGAGCGGGTTTAATCTGCTCTAGCTCAAAAACTACAACACCTAGACTCTTCAAACCAGGACTAGATTATTCTACACTAATAGAAGGATATATAAAACTAAGTTTGAGCTTTGTGAAACCTTTTTCTGATTTGTGAAACTTCAACAAAGTTTTTTTTTTAAATCATTTTTAGGCTACTGCACCATATTAGACCTGGTCCAGCTCAGAAACCACAACACCTGGACTCTTCAAACCAGGACTATATTATTCTAGACCAGGGGTCTGCAACCTGCGGCTCTGGAGCCACATGCGGCTCTTTGGCCCCTCCGCATTGGCTCTTGCAAGTTTTGACCAAAATTAACATAAACTGAATTTTATAGGATGTTATACTGTACCCAAAACAAACAAAAAAAGTAGTTTTAGCAGTTTTCCTGTAATTTAATTTGCAAATATGTGGATACTAGTACATAGAATAAATTATACTCGCTTTAACTTCATGCTTTATTTCTTCTAGGATACTCATAGCCTGGTTAAAACCAGACCCTGTCCTTCACTTCGCTTCAGACAAGGGTCTGGGACCTCTCCATTGACAACCAATTCTTGCTGGAGGCGTGGCCTCTGCTGATGGCTGCTCCCCCGTGGTCTGCTGAACTTGACTTCAGCTCCGCCTCCTGCTGAATTTTCTCTCGCTCCGTTGCATATTGTGTTTATATGTTAATAAAACGTCCTAATAAAATAAAATAAAACCATGGATCGCTGGTCCAACACACCAGAAGACCAGGAAATCTGATGGGACTCGGGCAGCAACTTAAAACCTGACTTTAATTCTCTCGTGACAACCTGAGGCATTTCCTTATCAGCGGAGGGAGAGGAGGAGGAGGAGGGAGCGAACACTTGACTTTTGGCCAAAAAAACAAAAGAAAACTCCAGATAAGGGATTAAGAAGGGGAAATTAATAAATTTGTGTCACATATAAAACAGTCCTGCATCGCTTTGCATCGCTTTGAATGAGAACATGCGGCTGCTCGCTGGCTGCGCGCTGGGACAGGTGGGGGCATTTCCTTATCAGCGGAGGGAGAGGAGGAGGAGGGAGCGAACACTTGACTTTTGGCCAAAAAAACAAAAGAAAACTCCAGATAAGGGATTAAGAAGGGGAAATTAATACATTTGTGTCATTTATAAAACAGTCCTGCATCGCTTTGCATCGCTTTGAATGAGAACATGTGGCTGCTCGCTGGCTGCGCTGGGACAGGTGGGGGCGTGGGTTAGGGGCCAAAAACTCAGCCCCTTCTGTCCTCTGATTGGTCCGGTCAAAATTCTACCGGAGAAATCGTTGTCTATGAGAGAAGTCCCAGACTGTGCAGTGAAGGGAAATGAGAATTGAGCGGAGCTGTGCAGGAAGGCGAGGGCCAGGCTAGGATACTCACTTTCTCCACAATAAAAAAAAAATGCATGAGCCTAAACAGTTCATTGTTTTAGTTTTATAAATATTGGCAAAATAATGTTTTTTTTTTTTTTTACAAGAATCCAGTCTTCTCTGATAGACTTGCAACCTGGATACTGGCACCAATGACCCCCTACAACCTGAAAAGTAAGAAGCGAGTAAAGATAACGGATGGATGGATGGATGGATGGAATGCCATTTTTTCTTTTGTCTCAAAAATAAATGTTAACAACCATTGGATGTTTTTAGTTTTATAATTTCACGCCTACTGGCCAGAAACGTAAAGTGGCCCATGGGCCACCAGTTGAAAATGACAATTGTAGCAGGTTTTGCGGCTCTGGACATGTTTAATTTAGTGAACGGAAGGGACAGAAATGGCTCTTTTGATCCTAAAGGTTGCAGACCCCTGTTCTAGACTAATAGAAGAATATATAAAACTAACTAAGTTTGAGCTTTGTGAAACCTTTTTCTGATTTGTGAAACAGGGGTCTGCAACCTTTAGGATCTTACTTTTTTAAATGAACATTTTAAACAGTCAAAGTAAAATTTGTTGAATTAAAACAGTACTTTTGAATAATTTAACCACTTTGCCTAATGGTGATTTGCACATGGGTTAAGTGGCATGGAAATTTCCAAGACAAATTAAAATAGGTAATATCTTACCTGCTGTAGATAGCTCTTTGAATGACTTCAATTTGGTAAATAATCAATTTTAAAAGAAAAATCCATAGTTTTCTTTTTATTGCTAAATAACATATAATTTGAATTTTTAACAATTCAGACATTTGTTTCAAATCAAATGTCTGAATTGTTAAAAATGGAGTTTGTTAAATTACAAAGTTGGATTAAATTGAACAAGCTATCATTAAACCTAGGGAAGACAAATGATATGTTATTTAGTAATAAAAAGAAAACTATGGGTTTTTCTTTTAAAATTGATGGTGTTGAAGTAAATAGAGTTTTTCATTCAATTCAACCTTTTATTTATACAGGCTAGCCTCGTTGAGCCACGGGGACTCATTTACAAGAGGGACCTGTAAGTGAGTAAGTGAAGAGTAAAGGCCGAGATACACTTGAGCGTTCTCACGATACGCCTATACGCAACGTACGTACGTCAAGGCAAAAGCGTAGCCCCGCATAGCCCCTCAGGGCACATACGCGCAAAGCTTTTTTTTTAACGTCCGCGTGCGCGATGCGCGGTGTCTGACCATAAACTTCCCCGGCGCCGGACTGTTTTGTATGTTACACAAATGAAATAAATTCCCCTTCTTTATCGCTGATCGGGCCTTTTCTTTTGTTTTTTTGCCTAAAGTCAAGTAATCACTTCTTCCTCCGTTCACTCCATGAATGAAATGAATGAATTCAGGTCCTACCTGGGTGCGCGATGTTTTAAATATCCCTGGTGGGCTGTGTGCTGCAGGAAAAGCACTCCCTGTTATTATTTTTATTTCTGAGAGAACTTTTTATAACATATATAGTAGAAACACCGCATGAACACCGCCGCGGTCTTCAGCGAGCTACATGAGCTGACTGAGAAAGCTGTCAATCATTTCAGTAGGCGTGTCAGCAAGTAACCAATCAGCGAGCTCAGTTGAGTCCCCTCCGTGCGCAGCTGCTCATATTACAACAAGGAGAACGCGAGCGTTTGAAAGCTGATGGTTTCTGAAGTATAGCAGCAAAACACATGCGCACAAAATGCGCGTGTAGAGTGGCGTACCTGAGGACGCTCAGGTGTATTTCAGGCTTAAGAACACCGCCGCGGTCTTCAGCGAGCTACATGAGCTGACTAAAAGCTGTCAATCATTTCAGTAGGCGTGTCAGCAAGTGACCAATCAGCGAGCTCAGTTGAGTCCCCTCCGTGCGCAGCTGCTCATATTACAACAAGGAGAACGCGAGCGTTTGAAAGCTGATAGTTTCTGAAGTATAGCAGCAAAACACATGCGCACAAAATGCGCGTGTAGAGTGGCGTACCTGAGGACGCTCAGGTGTATTTCAGGCTTAAGAGTAAGTGAGGTGAAGTTTTTGGGTGTGGTTATTGATGACAAACTGTCGTGGAAACGGCACATAAATTCTGTTAAAATCTAGATCAACTGCAGTACTGTATAAAGTAAAGGATTTGTTTAATGATAAAGCTCTATATCTGCTGTATAATACAATTTTTGTTCCACATTTAATTTATTGTGTTGAAGTTTGGGGAAAGGCATGTAAAACTATGACAAAGCCTAATAGCTATTTTTATTTTACAAAAAAGAGCTGTGAGAATTATTCCAAGAAAGCCCTACTGTCATCCATCAAATATATTATTTAACCATCTTAAGTTGCTGAAGTTTTATTATTTGGTGGAATAATATTTTATTAGTAATGTATAGAGCTCATAACTACGGAAGGGTAGTGCTGCCACCCATTGAATTTTTTTCCGTATGTAGTAATAACGTGATACGTATCATGTAATTACGTGATATTATATGGTAAAAACGTGATACGTATGTAGTAATAACGTGATACGTATGTAGTAATAACGTGATATGTATCACGTAATTACGTGATATTATGTAGTAAAAACGTGATACGTATGTAGTAATAACGTGATACGTATCACGTAATTACTACATATCACGTAATTGTGATACGTATGTAGTAATAACGTGATACGTATCACGTTATTACGTAATAAGTATAGATGTCCATCCACATGGTATCAGTCTTCTTTTCCTCATCCACAGGCACCATTACCCATAATGCATAGCGGAAGCCGGTTGTTTACAACTCTTGCGCTACGTAAGATGGCAGTCATCCACAGTGCGAAGCATCATCAGTATCTCTCCATGTTTTAGACCAAGCATGAAGTAAAACTTGATCAAATTCTGCAAATTAGCCATTGTTAGCATGCAGACAAAAACCAGCGTATGGGCGAACTTGCATTATGGGTAATGGTGTCTGTGGATGAGGAAAACAAGACTGATACCATGTGGATGGACATCTATACTTATCACGTAATTACGTGATACGTATCACGTTATTACATTTTGAACCAGTCTCTCTGTCATCTCTAGAGCAGGTCATGTGCAGCCTGAAACCATCTGGCTCCCCCTTCGATGTGGTCCCCCCTCGGCTACTAAAGGAGGTTTTTCACACTCTAGGTCCCTCCATTCTCTCGATTGTAAATAGCAGTCTATCCTCGGGTGTGGTGCCAAAATCATTAAAACATGCTGCTGTTCAACCCCTCCTGAAAAAACCAAACCTCGACCCGTCAGTATTATCCAATTTCAGGCCTGTCTCCAGACTCCCATTTGTTTCTAAACTTCTAGAGAAAATAGTTGAGTCCCAACTAAAGTGCTTCCTGGAGGATCACGCTATCCCCGAGCTATTCCAGTCTGGCTTCAAATCCCTCCACAGCACTGAGACTGCCCTACTGAAGGTTTTTAACGACATCTTTCTATCCACAGATACTGGTGACTCTGTGCTGCTTGTCCTATTGGACCTCACATCCGCTTTCGACACCATCGACCATGAGATCCTCATTGCTAGGTTGGAGCAGTGGGTGGGCATCTCAGGATCAGCCCTAAACTGGTTCAGATCCTACCTCTCTGACAGGTCTTTTTGTGTGTCCATCAATGATTTTACTTCTGCAGTGGCGGCTCTTAAATGGGGGGTTCCGCAGGGGTCCATCCTGGGTCCTCTCTTGTTCTCCTTATACCTGCTGCCACTCGGTGCTATTTTCCGGAAACACAATATACCCTTCCACTTCTACGCTGATGACTGTCAAATTTACTTCCCCCTAAGACAAAATGGTACAGGCTCTATTCAACCTCTGCTCGACTGCCTGGCTGACATCAGGGACTGGATGGCTTTAAATTTCTTAAGCTTCAATGATAAGAAGTCTGAAGCCATATTGTTCCTTCCCAATGACACAACCTCAAACCACTGCATTGACCTGTCTGCTCTACCCCTGTCCGAAAAACAAAAAGTCACAAATCTGGGAGTGATAATGGATCCTTCCATGAAACTCAACAGTCATGTAAACATGATCGTCAAATCCTGTTTTTTCCAGCTGAGGCGTCTGTCTAAGCTGAAGCCCATATTATCCAAAAACAACCTGGAGACAGTGATTCACGCATTCATTACATCTAGGCTTGATTACTGCAATTCCCTTCTGCTTGGCGTCAGTCAAGCCACCATTGCACGATTACAACTGGTTCAGAACGCAGCTGCCCGATTTTTAACCAGCACACGCAAAAGAGAGCACATTACACCAGTCTTGGCCTCCCTTCACTGGCTACCGGTTCATCTTCGAATCCAATTCAAAATTCTCATGTATGTCTACAAATCGCTGAACAGTCTCGCCCCCGCCTATCTCTCGGATCTGATACACCCATATGTCCCTCCACGTGCTTTGAGGTCAGAGGATCAGGTACTCTTAATAGTTCCAGAAACTCGCCTTAAGCGCAGGGGTGACAGGGCGTTCTCTGTAGCAGGCCCAAGACTCTGGAACGAGTTACCGCTGCTCATCAAACAGGCCCCCTCCCTCTCGGTTTTCAAATCCCGGTTAAAAACTCACTACTACTCCATCGCTTTCAATGCCAGCTGATTTGTATTGGATCGTTTTATTTATGATCTGCAATGTTTTTATGTTTTTCGTGTTGTACTTCATTGTCTGTGTTGCCTGTTGCATGTTTGTTTGTCCAACCCTTTGGTGTGGACTTGTTCCTGTTTAAAGTGCTTTATAAATAAAATGGTATGGTATGGTATGGTATTACTACATACGTATCACATTTTTACTACATAATATCACGTAATTACGTGATACCTACATACGTATCACGTTTTTGCCACATAATATCACGTAATTACGTGATACGTATCACGTTATTACTACATAAGTATCACGTTTTTACTACATAATATCACGTAATTACTACATACGTATCACGTAATTACTACATACGTATCACGTAATTACTACATACGTATCACGTAATTACTACATACGTATCACGTAATTACTACATACGTATCACGTTATTACTACATATCACGTAATTACGTGATACGTATCACGTAATTACTACATACGTATCACGTAATTACTACATACGTATCACGTAATTACTACATACGTATCACGTTATTACTACATATTATCACGTAATTACGTGATACGTATCACGTAATTACTACATAAGCCCCCAAAAATATTTTCAATAGGTGGCAGCACTACCCTTCCGTACATAACAACGCACTGCCTTCAAACGTTAAAATGCATTTTGTCAACAGAAGGAGCTGTTGTAGTCTTAAGGGAACTGAGATTTTTGCAAAACCTCAGTACAAAACTAGTTCAAAGGGACGGCCTGTTTCAATACAGGGAGTTGATTTGTGGAACGGTTTAGGAAACGATGTTAAAAATTCAAAATCAATGCTTGTGTTTTAAAAAAAGAAAGATAAAAACTAAATTGTTAACAAAATACTAAAATTTTCAGTTTAAATTTTTAGATCTGTGATGAGTTACTCTTTTTGTTCATTACTCATTGACAATTATTGCTTGAATTGCTTGTTTGAATTTATTTTGTTTTTGAAAAAAGGGGCAGATACAATAAGATTTCTTCTTCTTTCTGCCACCTTTCATTTTAGGTTTTTTCTTTTCATGTAAAATGGTTTTATATTATATATATATTTTTTTCTTTAGTATTTTAAATGTAAAATGAATTTAAAAAAATACTGACTGGACTGACGAGTCATCAGCTCGTTTGAGCAGGGCCAAGACCAAAGTAGATTGTTGTCATTTTAAAACTATTTCAATCTCTAAACTTTCACAGCGGTTCATGCAAACAGTTATAAACTTTCTCACTGCTGTCAGTTTCACATTAAACAGTTGGCTCATCTGGAATTTGAGACTTTAGCATAAAGTGTCCTGGGCTGTGCTACAGCCGCTGCTACAGTATGTATTTGCAACCATATTAGTCTATGTGAATAACTGTGTAGGGCCAAACTGACCATGTAAAAGTTTATAAATTAGCATTTGGAGGAGTAAATTAGAGGTTGAAGTTGTTTAAGGTGCCAGCAACCCTTTGTGGTCTTGGCTCTGCTTCAGCTAGTCATTAGCTCATAAATCTGGTGAGAAATAAACTTTATTTTCCCAAATCGACATCATTCAATGAGCTATCTGCAACAGGTAACAAGTTAATTACTGTAGTCATTATCTTTCCACCGAACCACATTTTAAAAGATCTTGAAGTTTAGGTAAAATTCAGTCAAGATTACTTGAAATTTCTGCTGATTTTTATTTACTGGAACAAATTTCAACTACCTATTAAACTGACCAGGACTTAGAGAGAAAAAATATATATATATACACAGAAATATAATAAAAATTAAATCTCAAAAGGTTTTAAGAATCATAAAAAACACAATTCGACCATTGTTTATTTCTCTTGCACTCTTAAACAGCACAATGCTACGACAATCAATGTTTTTTTTTTGCACACGTTTAAAAAAGTCAAAGCTGTCT
The DNA here is from genome assembly GCA_038048925.1 of Garcialebias charrua. Taxonomy (NCBI): domain Eukaryota; kingdom Metazoa; phylum Chordata; class Actinopteri; order Cyprinodontiformes; family Rivulidae; genus Garcialebias; species Garcialebias charrua. The sequence goes on along the minus strand of JBBPBX010011430.1, from coordinate 9,905 downwards.
TATGAGGTAAAATTATACAAATATAAAGTAAAGCAAGTTCACATGTATTATTTCAAAACTAAAACAATTCACAACATTCAGTCTCGTCCCACAAAAAAAACAAGCAAACCACAAAACTTGTTGCTACAGAAAATGTTGTTTTGACACGTATTTAGTGTTTCATGACAAGAAGGTGGGATTCAGCAGGAGGTAACCCAAGAAAATTACATCTTTATTCATTTGTTTTACATAAATGATTTAACCCTTTAGTATCCAACTCTAAATAATCTAACTTTGCAAAAAAAAAAAAACCAACAACACAAAAAACAGCAACTGAGCGAAATGACTTCATATAAAGACACTTTAAAATATTTGTACGGTACTTGCAAATGAAGTTAATTACATTTCAGCCAAAGCTGTGTGCGCAGCACCACCTACCCAACTACTGTCTCCTCAAAACTGAATGTTTAGCCCTAAAATGTGATGTAACAGTCCTGTGTGCTTCTACGTATCTAACGTTGTTTTTATTAGCAGAAAAAAATCAGCACTACTGTAATGAATAAATCCAGTTTCATGCAAATAAACTGTATTTTTGCTCTGAGATTTGTTCTTAACACACACACACACACACAAACACGCACACATCACAGTTTCTCAAGGTAGAATGTTTTTCACGCTGACTGCCTAAAAAAATATTATTTCTTAACAATAAACCATTTAGTTTTGGCTCCAATGTGAAGCCAAATATGGCGACACTCTGAACGCAGCAGCTCATTTTCATTTGCTTGTGAGTGTTTTTCGTCTGAACATCATCGAGGTGATTCAGAAAATAAAGGAGTCAAATGTTGATGCACCATTTACAGGTGATCCCCGACTTACGAGCGAGTTCCGTTCGTACGAGGTGCTCGTAACACGAAATCTCGTATGTCGGAACCTGAAACACGTGTTGCTCTTAAGTCCGGATTTTCGGCCGTAAGTCGGAAAATTTATGCTAGCGCTACTACGGACACTCGTTTTTCATCACAAACGTTCATACTAGTTCATAAACATGCTCAGAAACTTGTTTCCAAATGGCTAGCTAACACACTTTCATCTAAAAACACATGAAAATGTTGTATTTTCTGTATTCTCTTTACAAATTTACTGCTCGTTATTGAGCTCGTAAGTCCGGAACCTTGTATGTCGATGCGCTTGTAAGTCGGGGAGTACCTGTATATAAATAAAATAAGTCTGGCTTATCAACGTTTGGCTTAGCTGAATTTAACACTGACATGTTTCCTAATCCTTTTGTCTTTTAGGTCCATATAATAGTTTCGCCCTTTCAGACTCTTGTATCTTCCGTCTCCTCCTCCTCTTCCTCCTCCTGTTGGCACAGGAGCTGGTACTGTTCGTTGCCCACCGGCAGGAAGACAGTCCGGGACCGAGCCCCGTCCCCGTCAGACGGGGCTGGATGAGAACTGGAGTCCAGCTGATCGGTGGAGCTGCACTTGGTGTACAGCTCCCGGTGCACCTCCTGGCCGGGCCCCTCCAGGGAGGGAGCGCTGAGCGCCCGGTGGTTTTTCAACGTGCAATGGATGTAGCCAACAGGCACCGGTAGGCTGGCGAAGACGATGAGCAGGACGATCATAGCCAGGGCCCAGCCTGGGTACTCCAGAGTCATCTCAGAAGCCTGAGAAGATGAAGAGAACAAAACGTTTGAGTCTTTTCACTTGATTTCATTGTCACCTTTCAAACACACGTTATAGTTACATGGACTTGTGAAATATAACTGGCTGTTTTGTCTTTCTTGAATGTTTGGTGACATGACGTGGTCTTACGGAGGTCTGATTCCAGGCGGTGTACGTGGGCGCTTTGAAAACCATTCGTAACAAACTGGCAGCCAGAAGACCCACCATTGCCAGCGGGCACACATATTTCCACAGGTATTTGTACAACACTGGAGGGCGCCACTTGAGCATGACTTCAATATCATCCAAAAAGCTGCAGAGACAAGGGGTAGGACCGGGAGAACAAGTCAAACTAAAGTATGGTAGATTTAGTTTGAGGCGTTTTTTTTTTTACACTTACCGATCTGTGCCATAAACCCAGGCCACACTGATGGTTTCAAAGATGACAACAATGACTAACGGTAGGGTTGCAGAGTAGTCGTCGAACATGGTTACAAAGTAGTTGCCAGAACGCTGAGTGAACAATAACCCAATGACAAACCCCAATGCACAGCTGAACACTGAAGAACAGGACAAAACACAACAACTGGTCAAAACGCAACAACCGACAAAGAAATCATTCTGATGCTGTCTGTAGTCGGTCAGTGGCTGTGAGCAGTACCGGTGAGTAGGGTCCGATGGTGCCCCAAAAGGCTAAAGCTGTCCATGAGCGGCGTGAGGATTCCCTGCATGGTTCCGAACATGGTGCTCAGGCCCAGGTTGAGCAGCATCAGGAAAAACAGCGTGGACCAGAAGGGGCTGGCTGGGAAGAGAGCCATGACTTCGGTGAATGCGATGAACGCCAAGCCCGTCCCCTCAACGCCCTGCAAATAAAATAGGGATAGTGGGAATATGATAACATGAGCTCATCTTCTGTTTCTTTAGCTTCACCTTTTCTTCCAGCGTCACAGCTGGTTTCCCTTTCAGCCTGGAGTCTTTAGATACGGTGTCCTATTTGTTTTCAGCGTCTTGCCTGTTGGAGCCCAGATCCCTGAGGAGTTTCTGGGAACATAAGCACTGTGCCTATACTATTGTTTAATGTATCTTACTGCTGGATTATGTAAGTTTTCCTGAATGGAAATTAAATTATGGATCCTTCAGGGAGGCAGAACACTGAGTTCTGAACAAATTCCCAAATGCAACAGTTACAAATAATGTGTTGTTTTATGTCATATTGTATTATTAAACCATTTTGGATCAATATTAAATTGGTTGTCTTCACCAACTTGTTTTAGTATAATGTCTTACCCTGCAAGGCACGTACAGTTCTCGACCTAAAAAAGCCACTGCATAAAAACTTTCTACTCATTTAGAACTTCATTTTATTCTGCTGCAAAAAATAAAAAAAATTAAAATGAATGATGTTCATTCAGCTGGTTTTCTAATATGTTCTCTGTGAAACTCTCTGGTTTCATAAAGCATACTTCAAAAATAATAAATTGGTGTTTTTATGAGAATCTTTTTCACATAATGTAGAGAAAAAAATGTGTGAACTGTAAATTATTTGAGGCAATAAGTCTGCATCATGTTAGTATTTAATGAGCAGTTTTTGATAATTAACTCTGTCAAGTTTAGATATTTGTCTAAATGGTGATAAATGTGTGTTCAACAATTATAGACCTATATCCTTGTTACCACAGTTTTCTAAAATTCTTGAAAAACTATTTGTGAACAGACTAGATCAATTTATAGACAAACAAAATATTCTAAGCAACAGTCAATATGGGTTCAGAGCTAAAAACTCTACATCAATGGCTCTCATGGAATTAATGGAACAAATAACTACTGCTGTCGATCAAAAACAATATTGTGTCAGTATTTTTGTTGATTTAAAAAAAGCATTCGATACTATTGATCACACCATTCTCCTTGAAAAACTGAACAAATATGGTATTAGAGGACCAGCATTACAGTGGGTATCTAGCTATTTGAAAGATAGGAAACAATTTGTACAAATAAATGATGTAAGATCTGACCTCTGTAATATCACATGTGGAGTTCCCCAGGGCTCTGTGCTTGGACCAAAGCTATTTATTTTATATGTGAATGACTTGGTAAATGTGTCAGGACTCCTTAAATGTATACTTTTTGCTGATGATACCACATTTTTCTGTTTAGGTGAAGATATAGAACAAATGTTGGAATTGATAAAGACAGAATTTACCAAAATACAAACTTGGTTTAAAATCAATAAATTATCATTAAATCTAGAAAAAACTAATTACATGATATTCAGTAATAAAAAGAAAACTGTTGATGTTCCACTCAAAATTGAGGGTGTTGAGATTTGTAGAGTGAGTGAGGTGAAGTTTTTGGGTGTTATTATTGATGACAAACTGACATGGAAACAACACATAAATTCTGTAAGAATAAAAATAGCTAAATCGATTGCAGTACTATACAAGGTCAGAGACCTATTGAATGATAAAGCTCTGTATTTGTTGTATAACACAATCATTGTTCCACACTTAATCTATTGTATTGATGTTTGGGGGAAAGCGTGTAAAACAATCACAAAGCCTATTTTTGTATTACAGAAAAGAGCTGTAAGAATTATCACTAGAAAACATTACTGTCATCCATCCAGTACATTATTTTATCAACTGAAATTATTGAAGTTCCATGATTTGGTTGATTATAATATTTTATCAATTATGTATAGGGCTCAGAATAACGAATTACCTTTAAATATCCAAATGAATTTTGTTAAAAGACAAAGTTGTTATAATCTTAAGGGGACAGAGATGTTTGTAAAACCACAATTCAGAACTAGTTTGAAGGGACGTTCTACCTCAATCCAGGGAATTAGATTATGGAATGGCTTGGAGAATGTAGTTAAAAATGCCAAGTCAATGTTTACATTTAAGAAAATGATCAAAAGGAATTTGTTGAAAAAATATATATGAATTAGCATAATGTGTATTGTATCAATTATTAGTTATGTATTAGTATTAGTATTAGAAAATTAGAAAGAGTTAGTCATTTTGTACTGCTGGTGAAAGATTATTATTGTTTAATCTGATTGTTTGAAAAAAGGGGCAGATATAATAAGATTTATTCTTCTTTCTGCTACCTTTCATTTTTTTTACATTATGTACGTATCATTAATGGGATTGTCTTGTATTGTGTTTCTTTTGTAAAAAAAATGAACAAATTTAATAAACATCTAAACATCTAAGTCACACCTAAAAGCATTACATTTACATTCAAATCACAATTTATTTTAATTAAAAGACATAGGTCTAGTATCTGCCATTTTGCGTTTTCTCTGAATACCGTATTTTCCGGTGTATAGGTCGCACTTTTTTATGGTTTTTTTATGGTTTTTTCAAGGCCAATATTTTCAATATTAGGACCTGGCCGGGCCATAATAACGTGCTTAATGTGCGGGTCGGGTCGGTGTCGGGCTTTTAATTGAGTCAGCAGACGCGTGCAGCTGATGATCCAATTACTGTATATGGCAATATGGCTTGCCATACATTCACCAGCTAGACGTGGCCATTTGATCACGCGCTGACCGGCATTGAAAGAGGTAAAAAGTTCAGTTAAGCGTCAGATAGACTACTGTCAGTGATCCATCAGCTCAAATGGGCGTTCATTCAGCCGCTGCACTCAGCGGACGCGTGCAGCCGATAACCCAAACGGCTGAGATCACAAAATATCTGACATGTCCGAGTAGGGTCCATGTCTGAATAATGCAGAATGCAGGCAGAAGCAGGGATTTAATGCACTTTGACGGCCATGAAAGGACGAACATCCCCTCAGCTCCGATCTTCTATCCCCTTTACTCAGCCGCGCACGTCTGACGACCGTTAATACCGTAACTATAGAAGCAGTCTTTTTCAAACAAGAAGCTTATCATTCTGATACAGTACCTTGTTCATCTCCTCCTCCAGGCTGCAGTCAGTGACTTTTTTTGCTTTTTTTTTTATTTTTTTTTTTT